>UCQR01037752.1:6497-28782 GCA_900474235.1 Cecidostiba semifascia | reverse complement strand
CGCGCTCGATAAGCGTGTACGCGAGAGACAAGGACGGGCGAAAAATCATATATGTATACACATGCAGAGCTCGTCCGATAGATATTCGTACGGATCGAGAATTCGAATATGATGGGTGCTAATGAAATGTATAAGACCTGACCACGTGCTGGTGCGGAAACCTCGTATACCCAGAATGTAGACTCGTCATCGTTGTGCAGGAAGTAGTATAGCCTGGCATCATCTAATTAAAACAGCGAGACAAATTTCTCGATTATAGCCACATCCTCCTTTTAAGTATACACACTATATATTTTCTCTCGCGTGAAAAGTGTACGTCTGGTACCACAATATAGGTATATACACGATGATTCATCTCTCGGGGTTCAGAGCATTATACCTCGAAAGGTAGACGGCCCACGAAAACAAGAAGCTCTCTTTGGGAGATTTCGAGTATAGAGTGCGGTATGCAGTCCACTACGGAGACGAGCAAACCGAGGCGTATATATTTGCACCGGTATATACAGTAGTAGAAAGCTGCATAACTCTCTCAGGCTGCGCCTACAACGCAGATCTGCTGCATTCGTATGATCGATGTCATATACATAGATATAACGTACTTATAATCGAGATGATGGTATTGTTTTGAAAAACCAGCACTGTCGTTGTATTCGTAATCGTATCTGCCTGATAAATAAAAGAATACTAAATAGGGGAATCAGTCTTGACTTACTTTTCAGTATTAGCTCACATCAGTGTGTCATAGCCACCGCCGCCGGATCGGTCTCTGATGCTCTCTGTAAACACACAACATAATATAAAGAGCGAGATTTAGAAACTCGAACTTCTTACACAAAAAAGGCTAAAATAAAAGTAGCTACCCATACCCCAACCGCGTTCCAAATTCGAGTCAGTAGACCACGCGACGGCATCGGTGCGATCCTCCTATACTCCTCCGCATCGGAAAAAAAGAAATCTACTCCGCTCGCTAGACGACCAAACCGCCGACAGCAGTATTCTCCCATGGCCCAGATCCCTTTCTCCGCGGCGAAATTTTCACGGACACAGCCGGCGCAGTTGTGCTGCTACAGGGGCGCCCTAAAACCATCATAACTGCATATATAGGTAATACCTACCAGCCATACACACATACGCAGCTGCTCCGTCATCCAGCACTGTGTGTACGTATAGTGATAGTGAAAAAAAAACGAGTTTTTGAAACGAAGATTCTTATCCTCCGCAGGAAAAAAAAATAATACAGATCCTGTGTTCAACGAAGGTGAGAGAAGAAGTCTTGTCTTGGTCTTGAGTTCGCGCATGCACGCCGCGAATCCTTACGTCACGCTGTCGCCGCGGCGGCGTGTGTTGTACACACACTCGCACCGCGCCGCCGACTGTTTATATGTTATACTACAGCTCTACTCTAACAGCGCCGCCGTTACTTTTTCCACCGCCGCGCTGTACGTAGTTCTCCCCCGAGCATCTTCCGGATCCATGCTACTTTTTCTACAAAATTCCAAGAAAGTGGCTGTATACCTGTTGTGTTGCATAGTGACTCGTAGCTTTCATGCAGTCTGTATATATAGCTGCAAGCGAGAGAGCTACACGGATATACACCTATACAGAGTGCGAGAGCTAGTAGTCCATCCTTGTCTGAGGCACAGTAGTAGTATATAGTCTCTCTCTCGCTCGGTGAGCGCGGTGCGGAGGGGTCGGACGAAGGTATAGCGGCACAGTGTCTTTCGGAGCGAGCGAGCGTCCGGAGCGACTATACGACAAAACACGCAGTGTTCTGTGTGTCTGCTGGCTGCTGTATACGTAAATTAGTCCCTCGCCAATTGTCAGTCTACAGGAGGAGAAAAAAAAACGTGAGTAGCCCAGATCAGATGCAACGAATAGTGTAGTGCGTGTGTCTAGATGATAAAACAATTTTTTCAATTTCCCAATGGATATGAGGATAGGCATTGGCCTCCCGTGTGCTGCAGCCGCCCCGTTGCGCTGCTGTCAGTGTCACAAGCTCTTCCCTCGTTGCGCCGCAAAGACAGCGTTCAGTGTTGTTTTGTATTTCTCCAAAGCCGAGAGAAAGAGAGTGAGAGAGGATCGATATTCACGAGGAGGAAACTATAACGGCTAGGTAATCGTTCCTCGCGATCGAAGCCTGATGGCTCATCAGATTCAGAGTGTGTAAATTAATTCGGCGCTGCGTATCCACGCCTGTGTATAGCTATATATCTCAAAGCAATAGGAAGAGGTCTCTCTCGCTCTCCCTCGCTCGCATATATATATCTCTCTGTCTCTGTCGCTCTCGGCCGTTCGTTAAGAATCGGCCAGGGCCGACGCAGCAGGCACGCCGCCGCCGGAGAGAGATAGATACAGTAATATAAAGTGTGTGCGAGAGCCGTGATGGCGAATACTTGCGGCCGGCGCAGAGCTACACGCGCACACGAGATGCGTCGCTACCGTCGACAGCAGCAGCAGTAAGCTCTCGGCCGCTGCTGAAAAAACAGCGAGGCCTGCATATACGCGTATATACACTCTGTTATACGTGAGTTCTGCTGCTTCCGTCGATCAATCGGACAAGAGCGAGTGAGAGAGAGAAAGAGCAACTCTCTCTCCTAGTCGATACGCGCAGTTGCGCGGTTAATTATTAATCCAGAAAGTTGACGAGGACGTTATCACCCTTGCGCGTTCTACAGTTGCTGTGGAAGAAGAGGAAAGACTCGATCATCGGAACATTTGAGGTTAGGATTTTAAAAGTTTCTGCTGTGCGTTTCCGTGAAAAAAAATGTCGGAACCACTGGCGCGTGAGTGTTTTGAACGCGCGTGACCACTGACAATCCGCCGATTAGTCTCGGTTGCTCGAGTCCTGCGCTACTGTCGGATATCGATTTGAGGTTAGGTTCGGCAAGTTTTCGCGTACTGCGAAGGATAGGCTTGACCAATTCGCAGTCGGTGTTCTCGAGTGTTTTATCCGTTTCGGGAGGTAATGCCGTGGATTCCTGTCGCTAAGGGAGGACCGTCGTTGCGGTCCTGTTCGAAAACACGCATATTTCCGGCGCGTTTTGACAGTTGCTTTCCAGCTACGCTCGCTATAGTAAGAGGTGCATTCGTATAGGTAGGACGAGTAAGCAAGCGCTGCAGCGACAGCTCCGCGGTGACCGACATCTATACACCAGACAATCCAATTCGCCGAGTTCTTCGCGAACTTCCTGGAAGTTGGTTCCGTGGTCGTTAACGAACGTAGTCATCGTCATCAACAGCCTATATTTATATCCAGCACGTTCGGTATACGTGCAGTGCAAATAATTGCAACGAAACCGCTCTCTCACAATAGTGCGCAGTCTCGACTTCTGCAGGCCGAGGGGTGTAGGTACATGTACATACATATGTACATAAATACGCCGAGAATCTCGCAAGCTCCGACCGCAAGCAAGTAGAGTAGGTATAAGCCCCTACTTCATTCAAAAATGTCAGCCTAGCTCGCGAGACAGGCTAATTAGCGTTGCTCGCGTTATAAGGCAGAAACGAAATTCTGGAGGGAGGAGGACAGCATCCCCACACCCCGCGCGCATCTTCCCCTCATTCGGCCGCCTCCCCCGTATAGGCGCAGCAGGCAAATACCGCCCGTGTGTGTATGCGTGTGTAAGTATACCCGCCACCGCGGCTCTGCTCTTTGTTTCCTGCGACATGCACGATGGTCAATTCTTGTTTCCACCTCGAGACGCCGCTATACTTTGACACAACGCAGCTTGGCTCCCCTCATATTATAGTGTGCATATCAGCAGGTAGAGTATATGTATACGTACATACACTTGCGCGGCTATTTGATAATATGCACACAAGTGCAAGCAGTCGGTGAGCAAGAGAGTAAAGAGACGAGGTTAACACGCGAAAGGTGTCGCGGCTGTGCGAGTGTATTATACACACACACACACACACACACACATATATATATATATATATATACGCGTTCGGCCGTTTTTTGCGCAAGAGAAAGTCCGAGTATAGTAGCACACGCGCTGCTCCTTCGCGGCGTGTATTTACGCGCTCTACGCTGTATATACATCCGCAGCCGCCGCGTTTTTTCTCCTCCCGGCCATCGTCGCAGCTTTTCCGCAAAGCGTCGTCAGCTGATTGGAGGTTATGTTTTTGCCGTATTTATTCGTCCGCTATATCCCCTCAGTGGTCGAACAACTCCCCCTTCGAGAAAGACAGAGAGGGAGGGGGAGGGAGAGAGAGAGAGAGAAGTGCATATATGTAGGTGTCTGTCTGTGTGTCTGTATATTGGGTATATAGGTATAGGTGCGAGAATCGCCTCAATGCGGCGGCACACGAGCTGCTCTCTTTCGTCGTCGTCGTCGTCGTCGTCTATCGAACGTCCGAGCAAGCGAGAAGGAGAGGGATATTGTATTTTGACGTGGTCCCCGCGCGCTGGAGCTATTTCGGCCCTTGCACAGTGACTCTCTCGCTCCGCGCAAGGCTTATACGCTTGACTCGGCCTTTTTTGCACGCTTTGGGGATATTTCTATCGGAGTCTCGCCTATATACTGCTACTATGGGCACATTTACCATCACCTAATATCTGTGCATGCGGGTGAGAGTTGCAAGAGAAGTCATAGGTACACATTACTCGACGTTTTCACGAACGAAGATAGCGTAATTACACACGCCCCACGGTCAGGCTAAGGCTCTTTGCGGACTGCACTTTAGGTATAGCTGCATTAATTTTAGCAGAGACGCGAGGGAGAGAGCGAGCTTCTGAGTTTCTTTTTACCCTCTCTGCGCCGGAGGAAGACGCTGCTGTTATGAAAGAGTGCCGAGCACACCACCGATGACAGTTCGCGTCGCGTATATGTATAAGTATATAATAACGAGTACTTCTTGTTTTTTCTTTCTTTTTCGATCCGATCGTTAACATCGGTCGGGCTGATTAATGCATGCTCGTGAGGTTTGTTGCTCACTTGATGAGACCATATCATTGTATAATACGCAGTTTTTTACTCTCTTGGTTAGTTAGCTTTGTAAACTGTCTTGTATGTATATATATTCTATACACTTGTACTTGCTGAGTAAGAATTTGACCAAGTGAATGGACAGTAGAGATATGAGATTGTATAAGGAATGATATTTTCAGCTTGTTCGGTTTTCCGGTGCACACTATCTCTGGAAGAGCTAATTCGTCTAAATTAATTAACAAAAAAGTAGCAGAACAGCCAGTAAGCCCAAGCCCAATGAGCAATTTAAGATTAACAGTAGACTGCAAAGAGAGTTAGGAAGGTAAATTTTACATCTATTTTTAGGATTATTTAAGCAATATTTTTACTGCTTGCAATTTTTTCTATATATACACATAATATATTTCAAACACAATGCAATAAAAAGTTATTGTTTCCCATTGCCTCATTAGGTTATCTCTGACAGAATGCAAACTACAAACTATCAAAATCATCATTTTTCGCAGGACAGGTATATAATGCAATAATTGTTTGTTTTAACGTCAGCTATGATACTTTGCTTGCATTAAATATGCATATAAGAGCAAGAATTTGTCTCTACCTCTTGGGGGCAGTTCGATTTACAAGCTCAATCGGTTCATTCACTTGGCACTATTGATTCCATCATTCGTTTGTTTTCAAATATAAAAAGAAGAAGGTTTGAATGAGCAACTTTTTCATGCACTACATGCAAAGCAACCAAATGAGCGGAATTATTTTTGAGATTCAAAGAAGTTGTCATGTGGCTTTCTTTAGAGAGTTATACCTGTGTGCAAAAGTTGATCAATGTTAGTCACTTTCCAAGTAGTTCATGCATAAGTGAGCTTCATGCAGATCTGTTAAACCGTTTCCTCTTAGTTTCTATACAAATAAAACTCATTACTACAATGTGGCATTGAAATATGTATACAGCATAATCAATAAGATTCAATGAAAATGTGCAACAGGAGAAAATAAAAACTACCTATGAAAAAAAAGGCTGAAAAAAAAATCTCTAGAACTAGGATAAAACCCACCATACAACAAAACACATTACATGTGATTAATAATTAAACTTGTTTTTCCACAGATGTCTGCGGCTCACCTGCCACTGGCCTGGAGGTTCCCATGTGATAATGTTCAAAGTTGCAAGCCAATGGTTGGACCATGGAGGAATCCTTAAGGGTACAGTACACTTATATTTTGGCTTATCGACAGTCATTATATTTGTCATCTCTCAAAACTAGCCCATAGCATCTCTCTTCAAATGCACTGCCATCCTGGAAGATTTTTTCTCTGGAAGGCAGCTGGGGCTAGATTCATGTCCGTCATAATCAAGCTTCATCCAAATAAGTATTGGGTATAAAGCAAAAACGCAATAGAAGCTCCTTATCACTTACTCCCCACCTGTTAAAGCATAAAGATTCTATAAATGTAAAAATAAAAAAAAAACCGTCATACTTCTCTCTCACTCACCCAGCACGTTCTGTTATTACAGTTCAGTCGTCGACGTCGAAGCTCGGACGAGCGAAAGGCATGTGTGTGAGGAACAAGGCCGCGGAGAACGCGCGACAACGACGACGAGGATGAGCAGCAGCAGCAGCGCCGACCGGTCGAGTCTGAGCAAACGCTCGTCGGCGCGGACACGCACCGTATCAGGCTCCGAGTCCGAGTCGTCATGTAGCAGGAGCGGTAATAGCGATGTCGTCCCCGCCACAGCACCTACCGCTGACTCGGACAACGTCAGCAGCATCAGTCCAGAGAGACTGAAGCGCAAGAAGCGAAGAAAAAATGTCTATGACTTCAGTAGCGATGAAAGCAAGCTCAGGCGGCGTGTCCTCGAATCGGTCAGGCGCAAGAAGCTTGAGCTCGAGATGATTAATAAGGCCAAGCTGAAGGTTGCCTTCGTGCGGCTCGTCAGGCTCGAAGATGAGCGTCGGCTGCAGGAGCGGCAACAGCAACCGCAGCGGCAAGAGCAGCGGCTCGTCGCTATCGCTACACTACCAAAGCTCGAAGAAGCGAGGAGAGATGTTGATGAGACAGAGAAGAGGAAAAAGAAGGGAGAAGAAGAAAACAAGTCAGAGGAGCCTCTGCGGCTAGCCGGGTTAACGCTTCCGGCCGAAGTTGACCCGAGGATTTTACAGCAGAAGCTTGTCGTCAAGATCAACAAGCATCAGACCGAAAAGCTCCTCCAGAGCAAGCGTCGGCAACAGCAGATCGCCGCCGGTACCAGTGAGTGCGCGGATAGACTAATCGAAAAGTTGACGGACAGTTGTTCGTCGGACGATAGTAATAAGTGTACCAAAAACGCAAACGTTTCAAGCTCTAGTACCGGTAGGAGAGTCGCGCGAATTCCCGTCGATAAAAGTAATAACGATAGGCTTCCCGATAATTTGCTCAAGGACAATTCCAAATGCACGGCGGATTCGGCAATGCCGGCCGACACGAGTGTCGATGAGAGTCAGCCAGAAAGTTCCAAAAGTTTCGTAAATAGTTGTAGAAGGCAAAAGCGCAGCTCGCTTGATCAGAGCAGCAGTGATAAGCACTCCGTGAATTCGCTCGAAAGCAGACCAAAGTGTCCAGAGGGAGTCAGCGAGAAGCATCCCGAAGGTTCCGTGAAGGATGCCAAGAGGTATTCCAAAAACTTGACTAAGGATGTAAACGAGAAGCAGACCGGTGTCCCTACCAGTGTAGACACCAAGAAGGATGAGAAGCAGCAACCAGAGTTACCTTGCGAGAAAAGTAAAAAGGTATCAAAGTGTGTTGTCGAGAATCATCCTAGACCCAAACGAAATCTGGCCAGTAAGAGCAGCGAGAGAGATTTGGATGATTCTGTTGAGAATAACCAGTCTGATAAAGCTTCGGCGCAAAATGAAAAGCTTTCTCAGAAAGTGGATAAAATTATCCAAGATAGTTCCAAAAGCCAGTGTGACAGTCATAAGAAGATCACGCGAAGAGCTGCCGAAAAACATGAAGGCCATGTTAAAAGCGCAGTCGATGACATCAAAAAGTCTGTTGAAGAATTCAGCAGAAAACATTTAAAAAGGTTGGATAGAAAAATCGAGTGTTCCAAAAATGAGACTGATAATAGTAAAAGAGTCGCAACGAGAGCTGATGATAAAAATGAGAAATCTAGTGGGAATATAACTGAAAGTGGTGTAAACTATGTAGCTAATTCTGTTGATGAACCTGAAAAGCTTCCTGATAAATTAGTTAAAAATGTTAAAGTGTGTATTGAAAATCAAATTGATAATGTTATAAAACATGAGAGAATGACCCGTGTTAAAAGTGACAAACCTACTGAACATGTTCTAGAAAATCATTTAAATGGCACTCAAAATATTATTGAAGAAATTTGTAGTAGTCAATTACAAGATGTAGATAATAATATTCAGTTTTCCAAAAACTCTAACGAAAATATTAAAATGGTTCAAAAAGTTTCAGAAAAAATCACACACATTGTTGATGAATCAAGTAGCGAACATTCTAAAAATTCTAACATAAAAGTTAATAAAACTTTAAAAATTGGGATCGAAAATAAAAAGCAACATAAGATAAACATAGTTAATAATTCCAATGAAAAACTTGTTAAAAATTCAATTGATAATCATTTACAAGATACGCCAAATATTATAGAGATGCAAAATAAAAATGATTCCAATATTGATAAAGAAATTACAAATGTTCCTGAAATCAATCAAAGACCCAAGAGGCGATTGGCTGCTAAGACCAGTGAAGTTAATATTGAGGTTCCAACGGAAAACAGTATACATTGTAAAGAAGGTTCCGTCGATAAAACTAAAGAAAGGCTGACTATCGGTAAAAGGAGAACAAGAAGATTATCCAAAAACAAAGATGATCATTCTGAAACTTTAATCGAAAATAATGCCGATCACGCCCAACAATCGCACGAAAATGATAAAGAGAGAATTTCTGATAAGTCAAACGCCGAGGAAAACACAAATTCTCAGACTGAAAGCATTAAAAAGATTAAAAGGAAACGTTCTTCAGAAATCACACAACATTTTGTTGACGAAAATCAAAAAGTGCTTCCTGATGAGCCTTCTAAAACTGTTAAAAATTTATCCAATAATCAAATTGAGAAGAAAATTGCTACTAGATCAACACATCTCAATCAAGAACAGCATACTGAAAATTCAGTAGAAGATAATCCAAATACAGTAGAAAATGTTGTGTTAGAAAACACTGTCAACGTTTCGAGTAATGCAGATAAAATAAATTGCAATTTCGATGTTGATACCAATCCCCGTCCTGCGAGAAAAAGGGGGCGACCAAGAAAAGTAATACCTAATTCAAATTCTAAGGATGCTGAAGTTCTTATAAAAAACAATTTAGATTCAGCACAGCAAAATTTGGTTGAAAAGACGGAAGACAAATCTAAAATTTCAAATGAAAGCAAAATGGTCACAAGAAAGTCTCTGCATAATAAGCATGAGAAACCTATAGAAAATGTAGCTAAGCATAATTCAAATAGTATTCACAAATCTATTGAAAAAAATAAAGATCAGTTACAGTTACCCGAAGAACCGCAAGAAATAGTAAAGGTATGTTCCAAGAGTCAAACGGAAAATCAAAAAAGAGTCACGAGAAAATCATCGCCTGATAAACACGAGAGACAAGCTGAAAATGTAATGAAAAAGAACTATGAATGTGTACAAAGTGCTATCGATAAAACTGATGAGAAAACTTCTGAAAAAGCGCAAAGAAAAGTGAAAGAGTGTTTAAAGATTCAAACTGAAGGTCTCAAACGAGTGACTACTAAAAAGTCAGCTCTCGATAATCATGAGAGACACGCTGAAAATTTGATTGTGAATAACTTAGAGTTAGCGCAAAACGCTACCGATGATCACGATCAAATCCTCTCTGAAAAACTAGATAATAAGGAAAATTCAAAAACTCAGATTGAGATTAAGTCAAGAATTACAAGATGTTCACCTCTTAAACGAGACAGACAGCCTAAGAATTTAGTGGAAAACAACGTGGACTGTATACAAACGCTAGTCGACGAAAATAGAGACAAAAGTTCGGAAAATTTAGTTAATAATGTCAAAGTTTTTCCTAATAGTAAAAAACTTCGGAGAAATTCCATAGATAAAACTAATGAAACTAATACTGAATTTTCCGTTGAAAATGATATTACATCTGCACCTAGTGTAGTCAAAGAAAATATAGATAATTACACTCAACCTCCTGAAGATGAAAATAATAAGAGAACCAAAAGGAATTGTATTTCTAAGCATGCTCAAAACAATACTGAAAATAATCTTCCAGATCCTCAATACATTGTAGATTCAATTGATAAAAAACTAGCTCCTACAGATGAAAATAATATAGATTCTATCAATGTTGTTATGGAATATAGTGAATGTGAAAGACAATCTGAAGCAGCTGATGAGAATATCAAAAACTTTCCTAACGGTCTGATCGACTGCGAGTTTGCAAAAAGTCTTGCAGAAGAAATTTTAACTTGCGCAGAACGCTTGATCGAGAGTAACGAGATGTTTAAAGATATTGTAGCTGATGTAGAAAACGAAAAAGAACCAAAGATGGACACGGAGGTACGCGCTGAAGAGTCAGAAAGAGCAGATGCAGATGATCAAAGATTAGCTGAAATATATCAAAAAGAAATAGAAAGCATCGTTCGAAACCACGAAGAATCTATAGATAATGATAGTAAGAGTGAGTATGTAGATCAAGATGCGATCTGTTGTTCCAAGAAGATTGTTCTACAGGAAACTCTTGAAATGAATGAAAATCAGTTTGAACAGTGTACAGAAAAGAGTTCTGAGTCCACAGAAAATTTGTCTCTAGAAGTCGACGAAAGTACAACGCAGTCAGCTTACGAACCCACCGAAACTACCAGTGAAAATGTTGTTGCATACAATGAAATGAACTCTCTAGGAAGCATAGGAACAAATCCGAATGCAATTCAAGATTTTGATGAAGTTATCAAGTATTTCTACATACCGGCAAATCAAAAGATCCAGAATAATGAGGAAAGTTGGCAAGAAGATGCAACAACCATTGAGAATCCCACCACAAAGATTTTGGAAGATGAGTGTCAAACTTTAGAAGAAAACATTGGCGGTTTTCCAGAAACAACAACCGAAGGTACAGCTCATATCGATGATTCAATTATCGATAAGTACATCAACATTTCTTTGGAAAATACACAAGATGCTCTCGAAACTAAAGAAACCGAAAATACGGGAAACATCACACCCGCTCTTATGGAGGATGCTATTGATACGTTTGGACCGCAGCTGGAACCTCCTGCAGAAGAAGCAGTAGAAGTTCCGAGTACTCCTCTCGCCGAAATCCATGCAGACGTTCCCACATATAATCGCGATACAACGCTGTTGGAATTAAAGAAAAAGTGCAACGAGAACTTGGAGCGCAGGCGTTCTACGTCTCAAGAAAATTTTGCCAGCCGTGCTGCGTATCCAATTATACCTACAGAAGACTTCGGTGATATTGAGAGCGACAAGAGTTCTACGTCATCCTCGGACAGCTCTGGTGAGAACGGTGGAACGGAGAGCGAGGAAGGTAATTACCCAGATAGTGTTGACAGTGACGAGAACCTCGCAGATCGCCTGGCCCAGTTGCGCAATCTCGAAATTCCACCTCTCAATTCCTCCGATGACGCGGACTCCGGCGTGCAAACTGCCGCGGAAGAGCATCAACAACAAAAACCAATTGAAAAGATCTTTTTGCGATGCCCACGTCGTTCTTTCCTCGAGATGAATGCAGTCGCTGCCACAGCAAAACTGGAGTTTGATTGTAAAGATTGCAACGAAAGCTTCGTGAGTAATCGCGAGCTAAAGAAGCACATGAAGGTTCAGCACCGTCAGCGCCTCGTAATCAAGATTCGCAAGACCGACGAGAACAAGCATGCTGCGCACATTGTCGAGCAGCCTGTACCTAAGCGACTTTTGAAAGAGCAAGAGGATGACGATGAAGACGAAGGTAACGCTTCTGCAAGTCCTGAGAAGCTCGACGAAGACGAGCGGATCACGGAGGGTGATATCAAGATTATCGTACGTAAGGAGGGTGGTTCCAAGAACTCCCACGTCATTAAGGAAATCAAAATCACACCAAAGTCTAACTCCGATGGCGGTGGTAGTACCCGCATTCCCGGCTCCTCTCCAGCTAGATCTGACTTCGGTAGCGGTTGCAGCAGCTCCCGTATACCCGGCAGCTCACCAGCTCGTTCAGATTTGGGTAGTAGTATAGGCGGAGGTAATAGCTGCAGAATGCCTGGAAACTCACCAGCAAGATTTGATATAGCACCCGCCACCAACCCGGTAAAACGTGGTCGTGGCCGTCCAAAAAAATATCCGATTTTTACTGAAGCTGAACTCATTGCTAAACACCTTGGAACTCCGGCGAATCCGCAAGTAAATAACGGCGCAACAAGCGCGAGAAAGAAAAAAGACGAGTCACCATTCATTGTTGAGGGCATATTTGGCAAGAGAAACGAGGACGAGCCGCTGTTCGAGGCCGTAGAGTCAATAGTCGTTCAACCCGACTTTTTGTTTGACTCCCCTCAGAACGTCGCCACAAACGAGAACCACGCTGAGAAGCGAGCGATCACGGAGAGTCCGGTAGTCGAAGAGGCACCAAGGGTAGAGCAGCCGATTATTGTTAAAGAAATTGAAACGGTCGAACTTTCCGCCAAGAGGAAACGTGGAAGAACGCTGTCCCAAGAGAATCTGATCTCAGCTGAGGCCGAAGCTGCAGCTGTCGTACAAGAAGAAAAGAAGCGCAAGGTAGCAGAGGACGGTGGTACTGCGACAGAAGAAAAGGAGCCTGTTGATATACCCAGGATTAGTCTAATGCCGGAACGTAGTGTCAGCGAACCGGATTTGCGCGTCAAATACCATATCACGAAAGAGCTAGTCGTACAATTGACCAAGTTAGACACAGTTCCTAAAGAAAATGAAGATGATAGCGCCGATGATCCGGCCGACGACAAGGCCGAGCCAACGGACACTAACACTGAAGGGGAAACCGAATGTGCAGTTTCAGTAGAAGAGACGCCTCGGAGAAAGACCAAGCCGAAAATAATTGTGAACGAACTGATAGAGGTGGGTGATGGCTCGGAACCCGATCTCAGAGCTGTTATTAGATTAAACCTCAGACGAAAGCTCGAGAGTAACAATAACAACTTAGTCGTTAACAGTATCGACAACTGCCCCACGCCCACGACGAGCGGCAGCCCGCAACACGTAACTAAGTCAGTCGCAATTGCAAGTGCCGATAGGAATGACGCAATTGTGGAGAGCGCGCCTATGGAGATTCAAGCGGTACCTGAGGTAGTTGAAAATCAATCACAACTAGAATCGCAAGCTCAGCCAGAACTGCATCCACAGCTACAGCCGGAGTCACAGCAACAATCGCTATTGCAGTTGGTGGAAATGACGTCAAAGCAATCGACGAGTAAGAACAGCTGCGGTGACTGCAACTGCGAATTCCATATTGACGATGATTTCGACGCGTTCGAAGATAACCAACCTCTTGTTTCAGAATCTGAGCAACAGCTGACAGCTACGCCACAACCTCCAATGATTGAGAGGGCTGAAGTCGACGAGAACCAGACAGCAAAACTTCATATGCTCATGAACGCGCCGACACCTTGTGAATCAGTCAACAACGTCGATCTCACAGGTCTATCTCGGCCATTGCAGCTTCAATCCCAGGTCCAAGTCGAACGGCAAGTGCAGCCTCAGGTTCAAGTTCAGCATCCGCTTCCACCATTAATTCGGCAGCAGGCCCAGTTTCAGCCTCAGCAAATCCAACATCAGGTGCAACATCTGCCACAGGCTCAAATTCAGCTACCATCACAATTAACGCAGACCCAGATGCCACCGCAGACGCAGCTTTCCTTGCCATCGCAGACACAGGTCCAGCTGCCACCGCATGCGCAGCTTCTTCAGCTGCAGCAAGCAACTGAGGGTCTCCAAGCACAAATCCAGTTACCGCCGCAGGCCCAGCTAGTCCAATTAAATCAATCGCAGCAGTTCTGCATTCTCTTCTTCCCCGAATCAGATGGCAGCAATTCAGCCAAAGACAGGCCAACAACGGCAACAATAGTCAATTTTCAGCCGGTCCCGGACAATGAGATCGCCAACAAGCCGCTGATCTACATGCCCACAACGCCTACAAAAATCTCAATTGATGATCACGCTAAGCAGTACGTCTGCGCCACTTGTTCACAGGTTCTCGATATCATTGGCAGACTGGAGGCTAGCCTTGGCATGACTGAGGAGGATAAGAGTGTCATCAAGTGCCCATACTGCTCGAACCACTTCCAGTCGCTGTTCTACCTTGAGTACCACATGATGCAGGAGCATCTCAAGTGCGAGAACGAGAAACAGTGCCGGCACGCGAGTTTCAGCAACCTGCGCATTCCTACCCACGAGGTCGCTTCAGAATTTGAGATCTACATCACGTTCGCGCTTAAATGTCGCAGTTGCTATGACATCTTCAACACAGTGTTGCAACTCAATGACCACGTTATGCATAAGCACAAGACCCTCGTACGGTTGAAGCCACCGTCTCTGCCCTTCCCGACCGCGTCGACTGCGGGACCCGCATTTCCTCCAGGCTCGCCGTTCATACGGAAAAACGGCGGCCCTTCTCATGTGGCTGTACTTCAGTGCCCCAGCGACTGCGTCTGTCGCATTGGCATCCGCAGCACTGACAGCCCGCTTCAGCGCCAGCAGATGCTCAAACGCTGCCCGAACGCCATGCGTCGTCTGGAGAAGATCGAACCCGCTGCCTATGAAGTCTATACCTGCACGCTTTGCAAGAGTACATTCCTGATGAAGGACGAAGTAGTGGATCATCTCATGAAGATGCACGAGGTCTCTTGTAAATTTCCTTGCTACACTTGCCTGACGAGCTTCCGCAGTCTACAAGTGCAAGAGAATCACCGCTGCTCTGAGACGACGCTCCAGGACCTCGACAAACTCCTGAGCATAGCCATCTTGCCGGTCAATGTCAGCGGCACTGGTAAAGATAATCGCTCCAAGTATCTGGAGCGCGAGGACTCGTCTACCGACGAGTACGGCGCAATTAAAACAGCAGTCGCTACAGCGAGTAAGAATACACCATTGTCCGCAGCTTCGCAGCCGGCTTCGAATGGTTACAAACGAAAGAATGGCGAGACCGTTGCGGCATTGCAGAGCTTTTTGACAGCAAATGCAGCAAAAAAAGCAAAGTTAGCAGCTGAGCAGATGACGACAATTCAAAAAGCAGGTTACAGAAGGAGAAGGGTGTGCCCCAAGTGTAAGCTAAGGTTCGCCAACAGAAAGGCTCTGCAACAGCATGTAGTCTATGATCACGTGCTGAAAGGAAATGCTAACGAAGGACCCAGAAAAATTGTAATCGATTTGCTAAGAATACTCACCGCCGATTTTACAGACGATGAAAGCACGGGTGAAATAAATGACGTACTAAAAGAGCTTAGCGAGGAGGACTCCAAAGTGGTAAAGAATTTAATGTCGCTCAATATGGACGAACTGGAAAATTGGGAGAGCAGTAACGACAAAAATTCGACCAATGGTTTCGATGTTACGCACTGCAGCAATTGTAAGACGAAGATCATAATGCCTGCAGAGACTGGTGAGTTATATTTCATTCATATTTTTTTCTCTTTGCAAAATCACGCTTTACAATGCAGACTTATCTTCAATCTTTTTTAGTTTATTATACAAAGAAAGAAGTGGCTTTATAATTAGTCTAAACTATTTCTGAAGTCTGTAAAGTAAATAAATCCTGACTATAGCTTTATACATTCTGTTTTAATTCTCTAATTGGATATAAATCTTAATAACATGTTTAATTAGAAATTATCGTCTCTTTACTTTTCTGGTGTACATTTTTACTTTTATTTTTTCTCATTTTGATTGACATTAAAAAAATTGATAAATACTAATTTGATTAACGCATATATTCTTTGTTACTTTTAAGATTTAATATCTTCTTTATTACATAAAACTAATCCGTATTTATAACTTTAGGCAACCATTCGGAACAGAACAACCATCAGCAGTTCGACGCGGACCCTACCAAATCCTCACTCTGTGAAGGTTGTGAAAATGGCGGTCCGAAGACACGTCGCCGCACTGTCGTCCAGAACGGCCACTACGACGCTAATAATATGACAACAGATGCTCAATGCCAGCAGCTAGCAATTGTACATCCGTATGCTTGCAAAAAGTGCCCCGAAACATTTCCTTCTCTCATGGAGCTGAAGTTCCACAAGCAAAGTACTCACAATGTCAATTGCGACATCTGCAAAAGGTCATTTGCCTCATTGCGTATGCTCGAGAAACATAAGAAGACTCACCACGAGTCCAGCCTTGAAGACTCATCAAAACCTAGCACTGAGGATGACAATACAAGCAGCAGTCCGATTGTTGGCGAATGCAGCAAAGACAACAGCGAGGCGAACGACTCGCTCAACGATAAGGCAAACTCGTCGAGCCGACGCGACTCATCCGATAGCAGTAGCGCCACTTCCAAAGAACCCGAAGAACAGCCTCTTAATTGCTCTTTTTGTGAGGAAGTATGTTCGTCAAAAGTCAGCCTGAAGAATCATCTGAAGCGCGAACATGGACGACGCGCTTCTATTTGTCAATTCTGCAACGGTCTGCTAATAGACACGAGCGAGGTGCGTCACATGCTAGACTATCACATCGTTCCGAGTAAATCCTCTTCACGCAGCATTCTCGCCAAAAGTAACGGCACCATTCTCCATTGTGAGGCCAGCTGCATGCAAGATGATGTAGAAGAACTCGTACGCACTCTTGGGAAGCATAGACTGCAATCGCTGATGATGTATCATGACTTTGAGGGCAAGTGCAATAACGCAATAATGCGCTGTCCGATGTGTCCCGAGTTGTTTGCTACGCGGGAGTCCTGTAGGTTCCACTACGTCTGGATTCACGATGACACTTGCCTGCTATGTGATGAAACATTCAGATCAGGCAGCAGTGCCTTCCAGCACAAAGTAGATGCACACACCTCCACTGCAAGTTACCTTTGGTGCATTCAACGCCTTGTCACCGCCATTGTTTACACTCTGAGACTAGATCCCGATCAGCCATCGCATGTACTGTACCAGATGCTCGCCATGAGGATTGAGAATGAAGAGGCTGCTGCTTTTCTTGCTGAGCAGGTGACTGTGAGAGGCGCAACTGGGACTACCGAAAAGACTGGCAGCGTGGAGCCGGCCACTGATCCCGAACGCTTTGGCCTGGAGGCTGTTGTACTGAGCGAGGATCAGCTGCCCGACTCTAGCAACATAATCGAGGTGGTTATTGGTAAGGAAGACTCAGAGGATGACCTCTTATCCATGCTCAATTTGTCTCCGAGTTACGAGAGCTGCAGCGAGCAGCACAGGATGCCCAACGCCGGAGCAGCTCCGCCCGAGGAAGAAGAAGATGAGGAAACTGTAGCAGCTGCTGCAGTAGCTGCGATGACCGTCAGCTCGGTGCCGACGACACCTATCCTGAGCTCGACAGTGGCATCAGCGGCAACGACGCCGACAGGACCAACGAGCACAACGGTCAGTCCTGTTGTCGATAACTACGTGACTTCTGGCGTGTGTAAATATAGACTCGAGAACGACGAGGAGCAACTCGTACTGGTCGTTACTGATGACGACCTCATCACCTTCAGGGACGATATTGGCAGCTTGGCCGAAAGAATAAGCGCAACCTGTGACTCGCTGACTCTCGACGAGATCACCGAGATGCTCAGGGCCTACTTCGAAAGCGTCAATGGCGTGGCGAGCAGCGGCGCGGGCGCGTGAGATAAACTGCATCTGCTCTTCCTTCCTTCTGTGCGTGTGCAATCTTTGAAGACTTGAGAAGAGGGAAACAAAAACTGAGTTAGCGCGTGATCGTGTTTAATATGTATAATGTATAATGTAATAACGATTTGACGGTGATTCCCCCGATGTTTTTCGATTTATCTCTCTCTTTATATATATATATATATATATATAGCTGTCCCTTGTCTCTCCGAAATATTTCTACTACTTTTATCCGAGCGATTTAAACGAGGAGAATGATAATGAGATATTGTACGCGTGATACGTACCTTAATGACACCTGGCTGGGAAATTTCGTTGCAAAAACAGTGATATTGTTAAGTCGAGTTTTTGGTTGATGGATATAGTCAAAGTCGTTTTGGTTTTCCTTTTATTCGAGCGCGCAACACGAGGGAATCAAAAACTATGTTCACTAATGAGCATTACGAGAGAGCGCTGATCTCGGTGTTAATTTTTAAAATAAAAACAGTGGTATGTAAATTGTGAATGAATTTGCGCTGTTTTCGAGCGAGAATTCATTATTGTTCCAAGCTGATGCAGCTAGAATTAGACGAAAAAATAATACTTATGAACTTTGGACATGATAAACGAGATTTTCAGTTAAAACTGAAGGTATTGATTATCGTAACCAAGTTGCAGATTCTAGTTGCATCAACAGTAGATCTCTTTATACGACGCAAAAATTAAATATAATTGATAGTCATTCGAGTATGAAAACTAAATTGCATGTTTTATAAGATTCGATTGTTATGTACAGCTGAGGTCAACTAACGCCAGTTTTCTCATGGAAAATTTTAGTTGCGATTGAACGGCAGCAAGCAGAGCTTGTCAATGCTTGTAATTTGAGAATCATGATTTTTATAAGAATTTTGGATCCTATGGAATGCTCATAATTAACTTTAATTTTAACAATTGATATATAATCAGCCTTGACCAAAAGAGTTAGGAATAATTTATTTTTTAAATGAATTAAAATTGTTTTCAATGAAATGTTCCATCCAGGGTATCTAAACATAAATATTTTTTCATTTTTTCCAAGGCCAGCGAGTCAGTATTTTCTTTTCTTTATTTTTTCTATTTTATTTCTCCTCAACCTTCTTACTTATTCTTTCGTTCGTTTTTAATTGTTGATACGAAAAAGAGGCAAGGTTGGGTGCCTCTTTTCCGAATTTTCCTGTCCGTGTGTAAGGCAAAGGTGCTGAGAAATTTTTGCCATCGGACTGGATGACTTTAATCATAGAATTTAACTGTTTTGCAATTTTTTTTTTCGTTGGTTGAATATATACATAAGATATAAACGTATATGTACAGTTCTTGATAATGATGAATATTATTAAAAAGAAAAAAAATGAGAAACGTTTGTATCCAACTAAGAGTATAGAGCTTTCCTACGTACGTTCGTTACGTTTTTGTTTACATTCGACATTTTTATAATGAATAGTAGAAATGAAAAAAAAATATAAAAAATACGAGAAACCGCCATAATTTACACCTGCGATTTATCAACGCAATTGTAACAGTTATTGTCAGCGAATAAAATTCTTCAGATATTTCGTAGTTTCGATATGATTCACTTATCCTATTATCCCAAAAATAAAATTGTCATTCAATTTACTAAAATATTACTTTAAAATGTTTATTAATACTGAAATTGTTTATCATTTATAATTTTTACGAGAAAAGTAAAATTTTATTTATATAATGTATAGTATTCTGTATAAAAAGTTTTTTTTTTAAATTTAAATTCAATATCACGGTATTTTAAATTTAAAGTAACATCAAAGTTTAAAACTATTATATTACTTTTATATAAGTATTATTGACTTGAATTCGGCGATACCGACGAATGGTATATAAACCGCAACAAAAGAAGAGAGTAAATCCAATATGGCTTCGCACGTGGGCATGTTTACATATCTATATCCGCGTCAGCTATAGATATACACGTTACGTATATTTTTCCCGCCCACATTCCAGCGGCGTTCGTATATATGTAATATATGCACGGTCCAAACGAGTCTACACGTACACAGCGAAGTCGTGACGGTCATAATCTAAGAAGCATCTCTCGGCGAAAAATAATGACCGTAAACTTCTCTCCAACCAAAAATCTGCCAATAATGGGGGGCATTGTCGCGATGAAAGTTCATTGCCACACGATGTCCGCGTCCGGACCGGCTGCAACTATGCAAAATGTCAAATTATTTTACATGGAGCTGAGAGAATTGTATTCTATTAAGTGTTTTACCTGTCGAAAGTGATAAAGAAAGGAAAGTGCGAAAATGGAACCCGTTGAGAGTTTTATGGAGATACTTGGAAGAGCCTGGCGCGACGATGACAAACAAGCGTTAGCGAGGATTTTCGGCGATGCGCCCGGCCACTTGCAGACTGTGCCCGATAAGTACAGAGGTGACGTTTGTTATCGTTTATATTTGTTTATATTTCACAAAATCAACAGATTACTCATTCGTTTACTTTCTTATTAATTTGCAAAAAAATGTCTGTTTGATTTTTACGTTTTTCAATTTTGGGATCATTTGGTTTGTAATTTTTAACTACTTATTTTTGCTGGACGTTTTTTAACGAAAATTGAATGTTTTTTTGTAATATTTTGAAATAATCAATAAAATTTTAAATTTAAATGCTAGTTTAAGGTTATAGTAATGGCTCAGATAATGGTGTATCAAAGCTTCCATGGCATTGCATACGAGTCGATTAGTTTAAAAGCACCTTTGATAGTAATTTTAATTGTAAAAATATTGCAATCTATTATTTTTAATTTTTCAGAAACTGTTTTGAGAATGATTTTTGACAAAAATAAAGGAATCTTCAAGTTTGTCAACTCAGTATTAGATATGCAAGCACCTTATGTAAACCAATATGATAAAATTCTTAAACAAGTTTTTCGTGTACTACGATTCACTATGGAGTTTTTCAAATTAGAATATAAAGAGTATATTTTGCTAACAAAGGTATGTAGTACAGATTTTCAATATTTATATAGCATTTGATATGTAATTTATATGATAATTACAGGTTGTTTGTCTACGCTGTATTAAAGAACATTCGTCTTTGGATGTCAAAATAGAAGCTAGTAAAACTTCAAAATTATTAATTCAACTTTTTCACGCTTATGGTTTGGAATTAGATGAAATTGTTGAACTTTACAAAGGTGTGTATTCTTTGTAATAAAATTATTTACTTTAATTAAAATTAATTAATGAAATAATATGTATTGCATATTTTTGTTCCTTCGTAGATGTAAAAGAATTAATTGTTGTTGTTGGTGCTATTGCCAGATATTGCCCAAAAACAAAAAATTTGGAAAGTTTAGCTGATTCTATTTATTTAAAATTGCTCCTAGAATTAAATGAACAGGTAAACACATATAATACATTTACAGAATTTAATTTTCAGTTCTGGAATCAACAATTTAATTTTCAACATTAATTTTTCAGTGTAAACTCTCTGAAAGATCGCAACAACAGGAATACATAAAGATTTATTTAGATTGTTTGTCAGATATGATGGTGAATTTCAAACCCTTCAAAGAAAATTCAAACACTGATTATTATAAGAAATTGTATTATATTTTTGCATTGTTGTGTGAGCACCATAATACTTCAGAGATAAAAAATAAAACAATTTTAGTCCTGATTAGTCAAATACAGCAATTCTCAGATTATATTTTCAAAGACTACAAAAAGTGGCATGATCTATTTCAATGTTTATGTAACAGCGATCCAATTATTGGTGAAGATGCAATAAAAGCTTTTTACAAAATAATGTCTTTGCAGCTAATGGAAACATATGATGAAGATACTTTTTTTGTAATAACACTTTATCACTTCTTAAATTTATTGATTTCAATGCTAATGATTTAATTTTTTGCTTTTTAGGATTTCAAAAATTATTTTTCAACTAAACTGAATAATGAGAAGTTATCATGCAATGAAATGAGTTTGGTAATATATGGCTATGGATATTTTTCTGCTGTATATGCAAAGTATTCACCATTTGAAATTAATGAAGTCTTCCAAAAAATTATGTATCGAACTATTTCTTTTCCTGCAAAGTAAGATTTTACGTTATGTATAAATTAATACCTGAAAATATTTAAATAAGATATTTATATTTTTCTTTATTCTTTGCAGAAAAAACGATGCTCAAAATATTCAAATGCTGCCATGTTATTTACAAGCTATTACTCAAATTTCCAATTATACAACAAACTTTAAAGCTCATCATCTTGATACTGCAGTAAAACTTAGTGTCTTTATATTTGAAAAATTTCCAGAACTAGATGATAGGAACAAAAGCAGTGCAATAAATGCACTTAAAAATACTTTTAATAATATTTACAAATTGGAACAAATTTTTCAACGACAATATTTTGATCGTTTGTGTAAGTAATCATTTCTGAAAAAATTTTTTAATTTTATATATGTTTTTCAAGAAGAACCTTATTTAT
>UCQR01037740.1:5760-15951 GCA_900474235.1 Cecidostiba semifascia | reverse complement strand
GATATTCATGACTTATTTTCTTGTTCTACATAAAAACGTAGATACGACCATAAAAATATAGTAAAACTAATATTTAGAGTAATTGCAGCTTCCTGGTTCTTTCTTATATATCAAGTATCATAAGTATACGTCACACAACTGGTAATGAACATATATATAGCTAGATAATTTATGCATTCACCGCACACCAATCGACAGAACATTCAAGAGCTCGTATGGTTACGATTAATATTCTCGCTAGTTTTGATTTCCTTCGAACATCGACAGTCTCGTTGTACTTGCAATAAACAGATAATATCAGCGCATGACAAATGTGATAGTTCGAGCAGATTTTCATCATACACAAACATTTTATATTTAGACTCTCATGGTGACGATTGTTCTGTTGTGTATTGATTAAAAAAAACTGAATACGTAGAACTTTGAATTTGAACCTTTCGATCGTAGTGTGAATTTAGTGTGATGTGATTAATGGAGAGTTAATGGTGTTAACACAACAAAAAATTTGAGCTTAATGCTTTGGTGAAACGTCTTACATCGCAGATTATTCACTTTTACAGTTATCAGTCGTTTAAAATTAATTACCAGTAAAGAAGTAAAGATTTTAAAAACATGTAACAGATATAATTAGACACGCAGATCATCATCGAACATTAAAAGTTATCATCCCACCAAGAGCATCGGCAACTCCAAATACGACGAACAAAATAGAAAACAAATCAAAAAGAAAAGAACCTGCAGCGATATTGTGTGATCACAGTCTGCCTAACCAGTTCGTCAGTCTCGTCAATAAATCTGAATTCTGAAAATCATCGTCGTCCAATGTCCACAGTAAAAGAAGAAGTTTCGCGGTTCCAGTCCTTTTTCCCGTCGTGTTAATCGCTTGTCAATGTCGTTATATACCATCTTCGTGATCGTTGCGATAGGTGACTCCCTCGTGACTGTGAGCCCGTCCAAGCCTGTGCAGTCTGGCCATTTGTGCTGCGATCTTGTAGTCCGGCGGCACCCGACACTCGTGACCCGGTAGTCGCCTGCCCAGCGGTGGAGGTAAGGGTGGAGGCGGCATGCTGCTCATCCCCGCGCTCGATACTGCTCCACCTGAAAATCGCTCCGCGCGTTCTTGTGTCTCGTTCTCTTTTTTGGTTTTGGCTGCGCGTGTGTTTAAGTTTGTTAAGGGGAGGGGGAAGTCGCGAATTTATTGTTGAGTTTCTTTTTGAATGATTAAGATTCAACTCGATGTTGAGAAGACTAGATGAGCGGGCGCAGTGCAGATTGATCTCTATAGATTCATTGTTTACTTATTACAGGCCAATTCGTATTGTGTTGCTGAAGTTAAAATACTCTGCACTGTGCATCTCAACGAAGTCACCCTCTAAGCCAGGTATCAAAGGTAGTAGTATCAAAGAAAAAAAATTCCCAACAGATACTCCACTAAACCAACCAAGTACTGTTGTTTTAATCTTTCGAAGAAGCAGTTTGTCATAGTGAACCATTGTCTCTTCCAGTAGAAATATTATCAAGTAGAGATCCAAGAAAATTCCATTGCAACTCGCGCATGCATCTACAATTATAAGCAGCACAATCGCACAGCATTCGCGTGCTTTTGCATGCATGTTTGCAGTACAATTAAAAACAAGTACAAAACCATCACCAAGCCATAGACAAAAGCAATCGTAACACAACAGCGGCAGCAGCTGCAGCTGAATACGCCCATTTCTCATTTACAATCGTGATCATTGCGATGATGTGATGAGTACGAAGTGATTTTTACCTCGGACGTTACGGATCTCAAAACCTGCAAAATACCATCCTCGCAATAGTGAATAATAAAACAAAATCCATTTCCTATTTCACAAGCTTTGAAATCCACAGCGTCATCGTCCTTCAACCAACAAAAAGAAAACTAAACGCTTGGACGACGTGGCATGTACAATAAAAATACAGGATATCCCGTGATGAATTTCAACTGATCAAACGGGAATCGGAACAAAGTCGACGTTATAAGTATTGTGTTCACACAGGTATTAAATTCGAGGGTTATAGAAAAAAAAATCAATCTGTGAGTGCAGAAGTGCTCTCGAAGGGTGTGCGCACAGCAATCCGTTCACTCAGCAACCTTCCCGTTCCTGTTGCTCTCCTCCAGGAGACTCACCGTTGAAGGGATTCACGGGCTGATGGCGTTGACGTGATGGCGGTAACGGTGGTGGTGGCGGCGGCGGTGGATGATGATAATGGTGATGATGATGATAATGATGATCGTTTTCCCGGTGCTTGAGCTGGTGCTGGTGATGGTGATTTGGTAGCGGGGGCAGAACCGCCACCGCGTGCGGGAACGGCGGAGCGGCGCGCGCGAACTGACCTACCGAGCCTGCTCCACGTGCATACAGACACCAATGTTTGTTTGTTCGTTTTTTTTTTTAATTCGTGTTAGAGTTAGTGCTACACCCTTCACCAGTTTTATAAATTTTCATCTTTTTATCAGATGGATATGAGTGAGTTGTGGGAACGAAAGAGAGAAAGATCGGCTTTACCTCGCTTTTCTAGGTCTCGACACGCGAGCGTTGAGTTTGTTGTAACAAGTATATATTATATAGATATACACAGAGAGGTGGCCTTTTTTACAGAAGCTGACAGCACGTGCATCTTTTATCGAGCGTGAAATAAAAATTCAGTGGGACGTTAAAGTGCGAGAGGCTGTAAACTTCGCGATAGTTCGAATAAATTAGGCGCTGAATTGATAAAAGATGCACGCGCGCGTCGCGTATAAGCTGTATCTTGAGAAAGTTTGAGGCAGCTCGGTTTTTATTATGTACAGTAAAATTCTCTAACTACTTTATGTACACCGAGATGAAAAAAGTATTTCTTTTTTTAATACAAAAACAGTGCTTTATTGCTGAATAAAGTTGTATTCTTGAGTAGAATATTTTTGCCAAGCTGTACAATACTATTGTTATAAAAATGTATATGTAGGAAAAAAGCATCATCAATAAAACGATCGAATTCAAAATTTTAACAAATCAATGCAAAGAAGAACGTCTATCTATAAAAACCTTAATATTATCATTCCGTATTTCGAACGAAACTATGTACAGATTTATTTACAATTGGTCTATATCTAAGTATTCTTCTTTGTAATAAAAGTCTAAATTTTAGTTCTAAGGCTTCTCACTGAGTAAACATTACTAGATGCATGACTATTATGTATACCAAAATGACGGCTATGCAACTATAATACCTCGAAAAACCCCTTTACTCAATCGAAACAACAACGAACACGTACGAGAATGAAAAAACACGTAACCACGACGATTAAAAAAAGCCTTCTACTTTCAAGCATGCTCTTATTGCCATAGCGTTATAATGTATGTATAAGTTGCGGCATGTAAGACAAGAGTAGCAATAAACAAAATTCCCGCGAAGATTTGATAAAATGAACATCGAGATGTATGAATCGACGATTACACGTAAAACCAAAATAATTGGATCTAATTCAACTTTGGTAGAATACTTTTTTTAATTTTACCAGAAATGATATCAGATCTTTGCTTTGTTAAACTAATTTTGTATAAGTATCAGTAGAATAAACGTACTGACATTAAAAAAAAATGGTGAACAGAATCTGGTAATTCGTTTTTGCGAAGTTGTACGGAATTCTAAAATATAGATAATTGCTAATTACAGTTAAAAACTATATTTTTATGTACATAATGCGTACAATTTCGCAGAAATAAACTTACCTGAGGCAGTCGGAGATCACAGGATAGTAACGAGTTCAATTATAAAGTAACTTTATAAAAAAAAGTTGTTGAAAATGTTCTCTCAACCACCTCAAGATCCCATTCAGCCATCTCTGCGAACGACAACAACGATAGTAAAAGCATTCCTCGATGTCAAATGAAATATCGTTCAACTTCCGCGTAGACTGCAGCTGTCTCGCAGCAGCAGTATCTCAAGTGATCTCGCGCGGGCGGGGATGTGGAGGACAGAAGACAAACACACACACGCACACTTGAGAGCGAAGAGAGAAGGAAACTCTCTCTGAGCTCTCGAGTTGATCAGTGCTTTACGTACCTTGCATGGCAGAGTGCCGTCTCTGGGGAGGCGGTGGACTGCCGCCGGCCTCGACGCTGCTCCCGCTGTGGCTGTCCAGTTGAGTACTGTGACCACTGTCACTGCTCGTCACCGAACCTACGCAAACACGACGCCCAACACAAACTTCTATCACTACTTATTTCTCTTGCTGTCTGATGCGGTTGCTCTCGCTCTCGTAAGTATCATATTCCCCCGCTGTCTCCGCCTCTCAATCATCATCTTCTCATCGTGTCTCTACTATATATTACGTACTTTCTCTCTTTCTTTCAACTTTTATTTTGCTATGCTTACTTTTTTCTCATAAGGGTATGGAAGCTCATAGCCGTCAACGCGCCACCGTCTTCGTGATTAATAGTTTTTTTTTACCCTTTTCGAGGAAAACGTACGCGCCGACGGATTGATGACTTTTGCGAACGATGAAAAAATGAGTCGCTGGATGATCCACTACAGATTTCTACAGTCGATTAACTTTGCGTCTTTGACTGTAGGAAGCAGTAAAGCTAAAGAAAATGATCGAAAAGCTATTTTTTGAAAACTAGTTAGTCCACTAATATAGTTTTACCATCTACTGTTCGAATCAAGTTCCATTTGAAATTTAAAAATAAAGGAATAATATATAAAGTAAAAATGATGAATAATAAAAGTATTAGCAATTGAAAAAGATAGAATAGCTTGTCACAACAATATTTGCATTCATAAAAAGCACTACCAACATGTTAATGGATCATCAGTAAGACATTTTTCGTGTTATGCTCAGTCTTTAGTTATCATATAAGATGTGTTATTTCGATGATTCAAGTGTATTTATATTGTTTATAATTTGTTTGTGACTTAAAAGCAAACTACTCTATGTATATGATCAATTTGCACAAACAAATCTTACTACAAAGCCAGTGTTTTTAATATACATGATATCAATGAGTTTCACGATGTAATTTCGCTTTCCCCATTTCCAATAAGAGCGTGAAAACCAGTGACAAAGTTTCCCCGAGTGTTTATAAATAGCGCATATCGTATATATAACAAAAAAAGAGTATTATCGTGAAGTGAATTGAGTATATATATTTGTAAAAAGCGCGAGCTTCGGCGTATATATAGTAGAATATATAATGCGTGCGCGCGTGGTTAAAAAAAACAACGAGAGGACATGAAAACACTCATGAGTAATAATTGCGTGACGGCTGTGCAACGTGCAAAACAAAAGGGATCTCCTTTCTCCTTTTTTCATTCACTCGCTGTATTTCACTCGTCTGGACCATTCATTCGTCCTCAACTTACTCTTTCCCTTATTCACATATACGGTCATTTTCTCCTTCTCTCTTCCATTCTCAGCTCTCTCACTCTCCTCATCCTCGCTCTCTTTCTTTGTGTTTTGTTTCGTAGATAGATAATTCGCTATAAATGATTCATCTTAAACTTGTATATAAGAGCAATAAACAAGAATGTGAATAACTAATATATATAAGAGAGCCAAACAGCCATTCGCTGGCCACAGAGACGAGCAAAGACCGACCCTGGATGGAACGTTTGATTGAAAACTGTTTTCATTTGTAAATAGTTTCTTTTTCTAACAAAATCATCTACTATAAATAGCGACATGGTTACAAAACAAACGCATAGTTGCACGTCAAGATATCAATACTTTCAATAAAAATTTCAATCCAGGAAACATATAAAAAACGTTGAATATAAAAATAATTGAGCGAGAAAGAGAGAGAAATTACGACACATTTTTTCTCAAAGAAAAAAAAATTTAAAAAAAAGTTAATATAAAACACAAGCACCTTTCTATATAATAATAATCATAATAATAGATAATAATATGCGAGAGAGACGACGACGTCGAGGAGTGGGAGGAGCACATCGACTGTTTTAAGCCGTGTCTACTCACCGCTGGTCAGGGTCTTCCTAAGTGGCTGAAGATTGCTGAGACTGGTGACGCTACTACTTTCAGCGCTGAGGTCGACGGGCGGCGGGAGGCCCGAGGGCGTATCGCTGTGCGAGCGCTCGTGCATGGGTACGCGATTGCTACCCGAACCGACGCGTCGAGGTGCGCCAGGGCTAGACTCCAGTGCCGATGAGTGCAGCGCGAGTCCGGGCACCGGAAGCGGTGCCGCACAGTGTTTAGGCTGGTACGGCCGTGTCTTATGCGGGTCCGAGAGAGCCAACATTTTACGTACCGCTTGGGGTGATGCTGCACCGAACTTTGTGCCTGTGTAAAAAACAGATATTAGTATTAAAGTATAAAGAAAGTTCGAACACGGACTACGCTGCTCAACTATCGCAGCTTTAAACTAAAAGGGTAGATTGTTGCAGAGTTGTATTTCGGTTGTCTAACTGTCACTAATTGTCTGTTGCGACAGAGCGCACTACGTATTTCTATATGTATCGGAACGAATTCTGCTTTACACTGTTATACTAGGGAATCAGAGTGTTCTACGAAATGGAAAAATGCCATGTTACGAGAAAACTAATTGATGGTTCTCAAGGGAATGATCGGACGCGTAGGTGATAATCGTTTAATACATGACTTATATAAGTGTGACATAAATAAGAATCATCTTTATCTTTCTTACCAATTATATTTATATTGCGGTTAATCGGGCGAACTGTCCAATCACTCCCTGGAGGATCACCAGGGTAATAAAGAACATAAATATCACTCGATTTATCTTAATTATGGGATTCTATTTAATTATTGCGATTGATCGACATTTCCCGCCCGATTGATTGATATAGACTTTTAAAAAACCAACGATTTCTTTATGTGAATTCTAATCAAATAATAAACAATAAGCTTACCTTGTATGCTCTTTCTTCCTTCGCTCGTACTACTGGCGCTGCTCGTCGTTGAGAGAGTCGGAGATGGATGCCTCCTGCCTCGTGATCCTCCGAGTGGCACTGCTGCGGCCATAGCCACTGCTCCCACATGAGGCTCACACTCAACAGACAACTGATGCAGTCTCTCCTCATCGGAGATAACCTTGATGTTAGCGAGGTAAGCTTTTACACGTCGCACCATTTGAGCCTCCTCGAACATCTTCTTTGGATTGGGTGCCGCGGCAGATTTTTTTCGCCTCTTTACCGTTGCCGTTTGTCCGCCTGTAAAGTGCAATTCTTTGCATGAGAATTTTTGAAAACGAGTGGAGTTTGATTACGGTCATGTTTTTATTTAACAGTTTTGCTTTATAATGAAAAGTAACTAGTTAGCATAAAACACGGGGAGCAACTTTGCTACCTTGATTATTACCAGTGGTCATTTGATTGAGAGCCACCATAGCAGAGCTAGATGGCTGTCCTCCTCGTTCTAACATTGTTTGCAAGTCATAAGCAGACGAGCACATGTTCGTTAGAGTCCGAACTTCCTTCGCTATCATTCGGAGCTTCTCGAAGTTCACCAAACCCTCAACCCTCGAGTCGTTTCCGAGATGAATAAAGGTCAGATCTTTCTTAACTACTGGATAAAATGGAATCTAAAAAATTCAAGTAATCTTTAAGACACTGCTCACTATCGGAGAATTATTAATGTTGAATTGCTAAATCAAAACGTACGATTGGTGGCTGAGTTTGTTCGCTTGCAACCAACTGTCGGTATTTGCTCATGTTTCGACTGGGATCCATAAGCTCTTGCAAGTCACTGAAAAGCCTCTGGTACTTGCTTGGTAACTTCTCCCAAGAGGCTCTGAGTCTTGAAACCGCTCCATGACCCAGGCCGGAGACAATTGCAAACATAGAGTTGAAGTTTTTACACTCTTTGCATTGACCTATTTATAAGACATTGGAAAATTAGTGATATGATTAAATATGCTCAAAAGTTATTTTTTGTACAATAGGACAAATAAAATATACGTACGTGCTATTTTTATGAATTGTTTGATGATTTTACTTCGCCTTACAATATTATGTTCTGAGCATACTTCCGTCACAACCCAGAACATTTCACGGTTAACTAATTCAGCAAATTGGCTCAGCATTGGCACGCCGTACCTACTTTTCAATTCGAAAAGATCGTCCACATATTCGGTAGATTCGATTTGTCTGTCGAAGAAAATGCACACGTTAAAGTCGCGACTCAAAACAGATGGTAACGAAACATTAATTCATTATTCACTAAAATATTCGCTTACCTGAATATGTTGAAATCCTGGAAAGTTAACTGAGCAGCGACCTCGATTGCATTCAACTGCAGGAAGTGCACTTGAGACTCCCTCACCAGATCGGGCGCCTGTTCGTCCGCCACTAGAGTCTCCGAGATACCGTTCGTCTTCAGGTAATACCTGGAGCTAAGACCGATTCTTTCGGCGAGATTTTGCAGTTGGTCGGGCAATCGCCTCTGCTTGATCATACCACCCTCGCCAACGCTAACCTCAGCCAGAGAGAAGTTCGAGCTGCTTTCAGTGATTCCAAATTCCTGAAGTGCGAGCATGACCACCTCATGGGCTGTCGTTTCTTTGTGTACAAGCAGGTACTTGCAAGTCTGATCAGCCTTGTACACCTTGAGCACGTGCTCTGGATAGTCGGGTGCTCGCGGCTCATCGTAGCAGTAAAGCGAGGTCAGGTCGGGATTTGAGCGCGAGTGGTATAGGTTGGAAGACTGCTGGGAGAGACCGGTACCCGGAGGTGTATGAGGGGGACCTAAAGGATCATCTGCGTGAACTCCGTCGCTGCAAATATTATACAATGATTACATTTTTTATGTACGAGGATTTCTATTTTATGAAAAGCAAAAGCAAAAAATATTTACTTGATCATATTCTTTGGCAAAATATTCATCTTCATGAGAGCTTTTTGGAATCTCTTTCTGGGTCCAAGTGTCATGAAGCCCTTGTGCTCCTTTTTCGCGTCTTTGCACGGTGAGACGTTACTACTGTCGGCTGGAATGAGAAGTGGCACTCCGCCAACCATTGGATTTAGAGGATTAACAGGTGTCAGTGGATCGACGTGTGTCGATAACCTTATTCGCGGATCAGTCTGCAGTCTCGGAAGCATTTCGGGTTTGTTTGGTCGGCTGCGCTGTCGTGGTGAATTGTCTGGCTTCTGAAGCATTTCTTTGAATGCTAAAAATCACAATTAAATCATTAATTGTAAGAACAAACACTTGCTTTTAACCGATACTGATTTATATTATTTGCTCCACAGCATTGCCATTGTACGTTTTCTAATGCCATGTCGTCACAATAAATTTACTGAGATATAAAGTTCTTTAACACGAACGGTCTCCTTACCTAAGAGATTCGATTTGACGGTGATGCTAAGATGCGTCGAACCTCTGAGAATTTCCAGGGCTTTCGCGTGATTGACGTGCTCGAAGCTCTGTCCGTTGACTTCGAGAATTTGATCACCCCGCTTGAGTCCGACGTCCTCCGCCTTCGATTTCTTCTCTACTTTAGAAATAAATATACCGTATTTCTTTTCGTAGCCACCTAAGATACTAAAGTGGAGAACCTCGTCTCGACTTGGTCGTGCCAAAACGACGTTTCGCGTCCTCGCCTTTGCTGCACACGCAATATTCAACAATCTGTTTGGGAAAAAGAAAAAGTTTATTAATATAACACATTCTTTAATTTGAACATTTTAAAGCCTCGTTTCACTCGATATATTTTTAATAAATGTCTTCACGATGCTCGACTCCAATTACACAACAATAATTGTACAAACACAGATTTGCACGGGAACCGTTATCAGTATCTTTTCTTCTCGATTAAAAGTCTACACTACCAACAAATAACGATAAAAAGTCTGCTCGTTCGTACAATTTATCCAAATTTGTGCAATTTTTTGTTTTCAACAAGTTTACTATTTTTAAGAAAATCAACGTACCTCTGCTGGCCCTGCATTTTCTCCCTCTCGAGACAAGCCTCGAACGCTTCGAGAAACTCCATCATCGCGGGATCTGTCTCGAAGTCCGTAAAGTGATTGTTGACCCACAGAAGGACGACGCGTGCCACCCTGTCTCTCACTTGGGCTTGCTCGAACCAATCAAGCAGCTGCTTCGCGACAAATAGTGAGTTGTCGACGAAGGTACGGTGTGTGAGCAGGAAGTCCTCGACGTAAGTCGGGTCGGTAATACTGTTCTCCTCGATTAGCTGAAGCATGAGT
>UCQR01037739.1:29549-57747 GCA_900474235.1 Cecidostiba semifascia | reverse complement strand
CTCTCTCTCTCTCTCTCTCTCTCTCTCTCTCTCTCTCGGAAAAACCGATTACAGCCGCTTCATTTCACTCAATTTCCTCTTGTAATACCTACGTCCGCGGCTCGCGTAAGTATATAAGACGATATATTATATGTCTTGCGCAAGAAATTATAGAAGCGAGCGATGATTACAAGTTATATCTTCACACACGCATATACAGCGGTTACGTGCCGCGCGCTCATCCCATGCGGGACTTTCTTTTAATGAGCTTCCATTAAGAACCTTTGACACGTGGCCCACGGGCTGAAATTGACATTTTTATGTGGCGAGCTCACGTTATCATGTGAATTTTGAGGTTCGATTATATTGTTGTTGTTCGTTATACAATTTCGATTGTGCAACGCGGCCGCCGCCAGTGCGTCTATATACACACAAAGTAAAAGTTGCTCATCTCGCGCTTATATATAGATTTTGACCATTATATTATAGTATGGTTATATTCAAATTTCAAAGTTTAAAAAGTATGAAAAAAAATGTCGTCTACACTTATTCGAAAATTGCATCTGAAAGTAAAACGATCGATTCTTTATAAGATATGTCATGCAAGTTCTTGAGATAACCGGTACTTCGAAAGGCACGACAAGCGCGCAATGTAGCGAATTTTCGGAAAACACACAAGAGTAAAAATCGAGATCGGAGCAGCGAAAAAAGGGACAACGTCCTTTCCCAAGGCGTCAAATCGATTTTCGTGCGACTATAAGTGGCCCTCGATTATACACGCGCTGCGGATATCCATATACTACATACACATCAGCTTTTCCGTTATACACAGATATAAGTAATACACGGACGCGTGTGTGTGTGTAAGCATGACAGCTCGTCACGCGACGAGCTTACAGCGCAAATTTGACTTGGGATTTTTATTTTCTGCGGCTTCGTGTCTGCAGTTTGTGTATAAAAACGGACGTGTGAGGTATAGAAGTGAACAAAGCCGTTATCCGCACCGTTGCTTTTATTATTCTCGTGTATTATATTAAAATAGCGACACGTCGTTGCGAAACTTTCTGATTTGAATAGCTAAGCGCGTGCATCTGGCCCCGGTGGCCTATAAAAAACTGTCACGAGGAAGTAGAGATCCAATAAAAACAATGCGCGATGATGCAGTATATTTATCCAAAATTAAGTCAGTCTATTTTTATATCCTGAAGTATAATCTATTCGTTCGAGGATGTAAAAGTTCGCGAGGAGATAAAAGCTGACGCTGGAGAAAAAGTCACACATATCTGCATAATTGATTGAAAAGCATCACTATTATAATAGCCATTGGTGACGTCAATCGGGAGGATCATCATATCGTGATTTAGAGGTGCACAAAGTGCAAGCATCGCGTGTGCGAGTGCAAACTTGCCAAGGTCCTGATGCATTAATTAGTTTTCGGCTTCGCAAAGAATCAACAATATATGCCATGCTGAGATCCAGCTCGTTGCCTTTGTTCCGTTTGCATAATATTCGGAGTTGGCTGTGCGTATAAGGAGGTATATAACACGGAAGTGTAATGTGTGTGTGTGTGTGTGTTCAAATATTACCTGCAGGTCAAATATTTTCGGATGAATTACATATAGTCACCTTTGTTAATTAACAAACTCGACGTGTATGTATACATACCTATACCAAGAGTTTTTTTTTTTTCTTTTAATTAAAAAACACGACAAAGAGTATACATTTTACAGCCAACGATACCATATAAACAAACAATAATTCAACGAATCCCACATATCACGCTTCCATTACCCACATATCGCATCAGACACCTTGCGCTGCACACCGCACACTATAGCTCTTATTATCCAATATAAATATCCTCTCCGATCACACACGTAACACATCACGCACAACAGCATCAGCCGAGTAAAGTACTTATAACACATGCGTCTTCATTATCGGTGTCAATCTCATATACTGTGTTTGGAGAAGAAAAAAAGCCAGTAGAAAAGAGAATGCTCGCCTGCAGCATCATCATCATCATCATCATCATCATCGCCTATAGTTGTAGCTCTTCGCCGTATTATACAATGGTTGCGCGCGCGTATACAGTCCGTCACGGATGTTGCATTGCTTTACATTCGCGCGCGCGCGCGCGCGCCTTATCATCTGCAAACAATGATCTATGGAGATGAGGTTTTTCGTAATTATATAGGTGTATATATACATATACGTTGTGTTGTTTGTTTATTTAGGTGAATTATGAGCGACCTGATTGTGCCGCGAGGTTGACACGATTCGACTCTTGCCATCATTTTTTCTCTCTCATATCTCTTTATGTATATAGTTTGAAAGTATATGCGCGTTGTCGGCGGGTTTTCCAGTTTCGACCGCAGCAAGACCGCAATATATACAGTGCTGGGGACTATACTTTTTTCTCTTCATGGCGAATTTAGCGCTGAGATTGTTTTTTTTTCTCTTCTATACTCGAGAGAGAGAGAGAGAAAGAACGAGCTGATTGATATATCCGATATTTGCATGGGAAGTGAGCCGTCGACTGCGTCACAGTATCATATTATATATAGATAACGTACGAGTTTATGCAAATGAGGCTATAATCATCGAAATGATTGTTACTTAATTTATTAACCAGCGAGAGCTGGTTGCAGCAGTAGGTATATATAGTCGACGATGAAAAATCTCTATCCTGTATTTATGTGAAGTCGCTTTCCATTGTGTATACGTGCATTTTTTTTTTCACTCGAATATATACAACATTGTATACATAAGTAGTGTGCGCCGTTTAACACGAGCGTCATGTGCGATCTTTTAGATCATCGCAACGCTATAATTAATTATAAAAATTCAAATCAATGGCTCGGCTCGCCCGTTCCCATCACATGATCTACGATAAGACCCGAGTGTACCACACACGTATATGTACATTGAAAATTGTATACTGTGTATATACATATATAATCGAAAGACAAAGCGACATTAATTTTTCCATCAGTAATAATAATATATGCATTTCCATTACTTTCTATAGCTGCAAACCAAATAACGAGCTTGCAAGAGTGTCGAATATCACTCGCAGAGTTATTTAGAGCAGCCTTGAGTGCTACAAGACACGCACTTGTATACGGTGATGGTACATCCTCTCTCGGTGCTCATGTCTCGCCGCGAGATCTTTTGCGCGCGTCAGTAGCACACACTGAACTATAGCTGCAGCGACACGACGATTATTAGCGCGATTAGCAATTCAAGCTTTATTATATATACACACACGAGAGAGAGAGAGAGAGAGTGTGTCGATGCATGTACAGATGCTGTGGCAGTAGTAGCGGATATGGGATGAAAATAAAAGGAGAATGGTAATTTACGGTTCCGTAATGGATCGTAGTCCCCGATCAGAAAACTATATATTTTCCAGGCTTCTTTTTTTTTTCCTATACGTGATATTGTTCGACTTTGTTTGTGTGCTGAGTGCAAACTCGTTGCCTATTATGGACATTTTCATCAGGGATGAGTATATATATACACAGAATAGGTTGAAGAGAAACTAGCATTGATGTATTTCTGAATGTTGTATAAATGTATTAATAAAATCGAAGGTATAAACAGGTGTAAACCTTGCGACGGGTCTTACTTTTAGGTTTTGTATATTATTATAAGCTGTAAGATATTAATGCTGTCTAGCCGACACACGAATAAATAATATAATAAAAGTATTATATACCGAGTTTTGAAAAATCGAAAGTTCAATATTGCATAAATCCAAAATTCATTTATTTTTCACACCATCAACGCGCGCCAGGATATATTGATTTTTTTTCTCTCGGGCTGCACCCACAGCCGAGATCAAGAAACTCTGAATCAAGCCGACGAATTTATAATACTTTGGATGATATCATCCTCCCATATTATTGCTCAACAAATTGATTTCCAATAATTTCCATTATAAAACTCGTTCGAAAATTCTATAAAGAGCGCGACACACAGGAAAAATTTCGAAAGGCACATAATATACGGAGAGATTCCCAGGAGCGATCGCTGCATATATATGCAGCGCCGAGTTTTCACGACTTGCAATCAAGTTCGCACTATTGTTTCCCCGAACAATGTTTATTGTTTATGAAGCTCGCCACCCGCTGGGAGTACATCCGTTAAAAGTTGTTCCGGATTTCCAAACGCTCTCATGTTTCTCTCGCTATATACACTCTATATGCTCATCACATATACATACGTGTGCTGTTGGATATGCACGACAATGTCACCCGTGTGTGGTATATATGCGGCAGCGCTAAACTTGACATGAAACTTTTTTTTTTCTTTTATTTTTTGTGTGTGCAGTATCCGATGCGCTGCAGCTTATATAATAATTCGACTTGTGTATATTATACACGTGGTGGATATATTGAATGCAGAGTTAACTTGCGCGAATGTAGGTCATGCAAACTATAATATATAACGAACCGACGAGTGCAGCGTGTAAAGTTCTAGACACCGGAAGGTGTGTAAAAGCGAACAATATGTTATATTCTTCACGCAAACGATATCAATTATATGTGAAAATTATAAGTGACGTTATGCAAATATATACGCATCAAGTAGAATCAATTACCGATAAATTAGACCTCATTATCTACTTTCACCGAAATTACACAAAAGGAAGCATCAATCGCGAAAACATATATAATCCATGGCGGCCATTAGGTTTATGTGTGTTATACTCGCCTAATACAGATTTTAGTGTCACGCTAGATTTGAAAGTCCTCTCTTACTCTCAAGCTTCAGTAGCGTCTATATAAACTTACGTAAGCCGGTATAGTAGCGGCAGATGATTCGAAAAAAAATATTTTCTTATTAATAAGACGCGCCTTCGCCGAAAAGACGATCATCGCCTTAATTTAACGAGCAGATGCATCAAGCGGTTAGCTTACGTGACGCGATTATAGATAGTTGACATAATGTTCCTCTATATATGTGGCGAGTATAGCGAATGAAAGTGAGGTATAATTGAGGGATTTTACAATAAGGCTATTAACTAAGTGGGCTTTTTTTTAACGCCGCATTAAAATGACGGATTGTGGAATATACGGATACAAGGAAGCGACGGGATTTCATCCGCGAGCTATATAGAGATTCGTATCTTTGTTTTGATTTGAATACTGGGCCGCGCGAATGTATAGCTATCTGTCATCGGTGTACTACTGCATCACAGACTTTCATTTTCGCGCGTAACAACGACACCTGATCTTCGTCTATATTTTGCAATAAAACAGCTCTCCTCTCAACTCTTTCTTTCGATTTAGTGTATAATCTATAGAATATGCGAATTATTCATGGAAAGGTGAAATCGATCCTAGTTAGAAGAAAAGCGAACAATCGGTCTAAACGGACTAATGACCCATCAGCAGCAGCGATATAGGAATTTCCGGATACACACATACAAAGGAGGATTTGTGCAATACGCGGTGTGTGTTTTGTCCTGTCGCGGCACGCTTGGCCGTTACAAAACTCGCGGAGGAAATTTCGAGTGCTGTATACGAAATCTTCGCCTCCTCTAATCTGGCTTTTCATCGTCTGCTATAGGTGCTACGCCTAATACACGTATAACGAGCTGACGTATCCGTTTTTTCCTGGCTTTTGTTTTGCCGCGCGCTACTGATGGAACGTGTCCTAATATGTGCGCGCGTTTGCTTGCAAAATAATTGTTTTCGGGGAGTGAGTTTTGCTTTGAAGAAAAAAAAAGATATGTGTATATGTGGGAGAGTTTAATGTAAAACGATGCGTTAATTTTTTTTTCTACAGATATGTGTGTGTGTGGAATGTCGAGTAAAAATGGCAATGTTATGCTGGGAAGATGATGATTAATTCACATCGAGTTTTGTATAATACTTTATAACGAGCCGTTCATTTTATAGCCACCATAAATAATAGATAAGCATCTGAGAGTCACATTGAATCGAAATAAAACTCGATATACGCACCATAATTCAAGTTTCGTATATATATATGGAAATTCGTCAATATAGACTTCGCAGATATGTTATTAGAGAAGAAATTAAGTTTTTAAAAGTTCACGGTTATTATTATTCAATTTGCAAAAGCAACAAAAAAAAACTGTCCTGAAATTCTTACCACCAGGAAAACGTGAAATTGATAATATAATTAAAGTGCCGAGTGAATCATGGAAATTTTTCTGTCTTTGCCGCTATTTTAAGTCGTGCTTTGATATAAAAAAAAAATTTGTTTACGAAAACGTTTTTACTGCCGTGTGTTTTCCTAGTATAATAAACTGACTCCTCTTAGGGCCTTACCCGATAGATAATTAGTCTTCTTGGAAGCCTTATTCATATGGTGAAATGTATAATTATTTCTCAGAACCATCTCCATTACTATTTAGAATAAGAAGTAGCAAGATCCCTTAGAAAATATATAATAACACAAAGCTGCGCGCTGATGTTCGATCAGTAGATATACGTTATATTCCTTTTCGAAAAAATCAGTTTCCAAACAGAAGGGTTGGCCACATATAGAAACCGGCTAAATATTATTATTGCGGATATACCAGTTTCGAACGAAATCGAAAACCTGCAGAACTTATCGATTCAAAAATCTACGCGCGACGAGGTCGCGGACAATTCCAGGGACGTTCACCGCGACTCGTCGTCAGTTTATAACATACAGTACACACATATAAGAGAAGACGATCGTCATTATCATCACGTGCCTCGCCTGATCTTCCACTTCTTGCATAATCCGACATAAAAATTCTCTCGCTATATGTATATACTCGACTCTTCTGCGACTATAATATTACACTCGATCCTGTGAGGTGTATTATGTATACATACGTATAATGATTATTATTAGAAAAGGAGTAGGCGGTGCGAAAAAAGGCCGATTTCCTTAAGTAATTGGCGAGCGGTGTCGATGAACCCCGGGATATGGATGCTATATGTATATCGACGATCGTAAAACGGCACTGAAATGCTCGGCTGTGCGGATCAATGAATCTTTAATCGACCTTACGTTTCGACGATGAATATGGCTCTTTAGAGCCGACAAGATTAACCGTTTCATAACTTTTGAAATTTGCAAGTTCTAATAATATACGTACTTTTATATCGTTGTACCTAAAAATCTCCTTCCATCGAAACATCTCTTTTATTATCATATACAGAAAACAAAATCGACTATCATCACCGGTCGGTTCATTCCACGAAATCTCGAATTAATGACTATCAACGATTTCCATATACGATCCATCCCACGACTAGTTTATTCCCAACCGATTTCCCCCGTAATAAAGCAGTTTGACATTGACTCGGGGGGCACGCGCACCTACATTATACCTATAAACGGATCTTCACGCACCATACAACATCAGCTCTTCTTCATCTTATATTCTGTATATACATACACCTATCTTATCCCCTGATAGTCCGTGGCTTCACATCTCTAGTGAAAGTTAACGAGGGAAGCTCGTCATCATCATCGCCACCGCGTGACTCCATCAAGGTTGCCCGCACGGCGGCGGCTGCGAAGAAAAAGAAGCCTGATGTACTGTTGTGATGTGTACTTATGGCACCTTTTCGAGAACAATCGTCTCTCGCGGTGTCACTGTCGCGGTGTAGAGGCTTTTCCTGATTATGATAGCACACAGCTCTTGTCGCCGCAATTATGCTACACTGCCAGAGCGAACGACGCTGTGTATATCCTTGTATGGGATGTTGTTTTGGATGGTTTTCAACTATCAACTCGACTGCGAGGCTGCAATGAAACATTGTATACCTATATTATTCAAACATACAGACGTATATAATCTTTATTTATCGTGTATATATTATACAGCGTGTGCGCAATAATTATTTTTATTTCAATATAGCGATGCGATGCTTATCAGCGCGAATATCTATACATAAAAATAGCGCGAGTAGTTTTCGAGAAATGAAAAATTGTCGTGCATATATTGGCTGAGTCGCAGTAGGCGCGCGAGAGAGATTTCTGGCGTAATGCGAAAAACACGCGTTTCATGTTATATGCTACTGATGCGGCATTAAATTTCATTATGGAACAGGCGCATTCCTCTATAGCCTTATAATACTGAATGCAAAATAAATTTATATTACAATTTATTTCTGCACACACACGTTGTGCTATATCATGTGACTGTGTGTCTGATATATCTCGTGTGCTTTTATGTACTACACATCAGTTTTTTTTTTTTATACTGCTTTCAGCTTCTCGTAAACAACTGATCTTTTTTTACGCAACAATAAATACTGTTTATCCGCATCAATTACGTTTCCAATCGCGTTATTATAAGCACGACAAAAACGCGTTAGTATATATTTTATAGCTGTATGATCGAGAAGAAAAATACTTTGATGCGTCAAAGTATCTCTGAGAGAAAGAGCATCAGTAATGAATTAAAATGCGGCTGCTCATGGTATAATACACAACAAGATTGATGTCTCGCAATTTTCTTAAGTAAACATTACGAGCGCTGCGACATTCTGTACGAGAGCGTCGATAAGTTGTAAATTCTTTTTTTCTTCTAAACCTGCGTAGATCGGAGGCAGTAAACGTGATTTTTACGATTTCCTGGGCTGCTAAGTAGCAGTGCGTTAGAGCGCAATAAAACAATTAAACGCTTTGATTCGATACGAGCTGCGAAAGTAAATCTTATACAAAAACGTCTTGTTTTTTTTTTTGCTAGATTTTTACCGATCGCTTGCAGAAACAGTTAGACACAAATGACATGCAAATCAAATGCATGCTTCTAATATATGTTTTTCATATTTTATAATGTGTATAATCAAACTTGCATAGACAGGAAGAAATTACGAAAAGTGTATTACACTCGTGAAAACAAACCATTCTACATACATTCGAAAAAAAAAACTGATCAAACAATAGAAAAGAAAGCATTCCAAAAACTCACGCATTCACCGACAGCTGGCCGCATATACCATGTGAAATCGAAAATTCTTCCGACAAATTACCGGCGTTGCGGCATCGTCTTTTAACTCGCGTCTCACATACACACATCACACATGCCGTTTTATACCACGAGCATCTCAATTACGCGCTCGATCGGCCGTTTCCCCCCTGCGAGTAGTGTAATTAAAGCATACCGCGGCTGACTTACTATACGGGCTAATTACTCAATGAGTGCATTAACGCGTTACGAAAAGTTTACAGTGTATATATAGTGTGTTATGTGACGTGCGAGTCGATCGGAAAGGGTGGATTGATTGGAACAAGATCCTACAGAATCGAAAAATAATTCTCGAGAAGCATCAGATATAAATATTCAAGCAAACATCAGCAGCCGGTATATTAGAGTACATTGACACGAGGAATCATGCCGCATGAGTATATGACAAAATAACCACCCACACCTGGTGATCCCGGAGCCGTGTATAACACAATTACAATATCCTCGCGGGTATATAAGTTGTAAGGTCGCAGATATCTGTATACGATGCAGCGCGAGATCTGAGGATCATCCATACATATAGATATACATTATTATAGAGCCGCAGTGTATATTGCTCGAGATGGTGCGTGTCGGTGGGCCCCCGTCATGTGATGGCCTGGTGGGATGGGACCGAGTGGGGGCCTTACGGTGGGGACCACTTCTATATAAGCATCGGAGAAGGTGCTCGTCTCTCCATAAGCTAACAGTTTCTTTTAAGCGAGTCATCCGAAGTCCTCGATTGTCTCGTGAGCATGAAGGTGAGTCTACGTTGTTACACACGTCTGCGTTGGTTTCTTCTACCTCTTCTACTATTTCTGCATAATAGTACTACTACTACTACTACTACTACTACCCTCTTCTACTACTACTACTACTACTACTGCGTTTCACAAAATATAAAAATCCACACTGTGTGTTCCACATGACGTTATATCTCTGGAAGAATATGTATATAAGTGATCATATGTCAATGAACTTTGTGCACCGAGACCTATACTGAGGATGAATATCGATGTGCGCGGCACTCGGAGTTTTATTTCGCGGCTTGATTATTTATCGAGATATATATATGCATCGTGTATTACATATACGTGTATATGAAGAAATTCTTCGGTTTGCCGGAGAGAAAGAGAGTGTGTAAAGATTAGCATACGTATAGACGCACGCGCACACATTGTGATGATTCGCGCGGCATCAGAAAACCTTGAGTGGATTATCTTTTTCATCGCGCCGTTACAACTCGTTTTTTTTTTATTATTATTATTATTATTGTTATATTATTTTCAACGCGTTATTACGTAGAGTAAGTAATAAAGTTTTTGTGTGCTTAACGTGTATGTATATATACGCTTTGATGCAGCGTCGTAAAAGATAATTCGATTCTTATCCCGCGGAGCCATCTGAAGTATATATATACCTTTTCATTTCGCGAATATAATATATCTCGCATTGTATATATCGGTATAATGGAATCGAATATATAATCGACTTTTGCACACACACACACACTCCCACGCATCTCGACCCAGATTTAAAATCAGTCTCGACATTTTTTTTTCTCGCGCGTCTAATCGGAAACAATGATAATATAACAGAGTTGATGGCTTTATCTTGATTATCCCGCAGATGATGCTGGTGCCGCTGCTCATAGTGGCTTTGGCGGCAGTCGCAAGTGCCGAGGTCAGCCAGGCGCGACCCCACAGTAACCGGCCCGGAAGATTCCTCTCCCTGCCAGTGCCACAGAAATGCGCCAACAGTGAGTTATTTATTTTTTTTTCTTCAAGTCTACTATACTATATATTTGTAGTTTTTCGTTTTACTTTAATAATTGCGCTCGAGAGTGCGGTCAAACGTCGTATAAAATTATGGTTTGAGAAAATAAATAAATGCAAGTAGTTTACGACGAGTTTCTAAAATTATACGTATATACAACGTGTTGTGCGAGGAAAGCGCGTCGAATTTTTAAATATTATAATACAAACACAGCATCTGTCACACACGCATATCTATAAGAAGAAAACATCGATTCTCACTTACATTCCGTCTCTAAAAATTCCCTTATATACGCGCTCGTAGCTATAAATTATTCCGCTACAAACACACACATGCATCAGGCTCTCGATTCTTACGACGCGATGCGGTGTGATGCTGAGTAAAGATAATTGGCTTGTGCTTTACGATTCGCTTATAAATTAATCGCGCGCGCGCGAACAATCGAAGCCGACTAATTGAATGACCTTATTTTACAAGACAAAACGACGAGCGTATAGTATATATTATAGTGTGCTTTATTGCGCGAGTAATGATAATTCATTGTGTCATAATGCCAGCTGACGCGCTCGTATTGTATACCGTGCGATATGTCATGAGATTCATCAGCGTATATATATACAAGGATGATGATCTTATTTTTCTGGGAATGGCTACATGACAATTTATGAATTCGAAAAATCGAAAGAAAAAAAAACAAACACATCCTCGCGTTAAGAAACACCTCTCTCGCGCGGACAAAAGTTCATCGCGCTCATAAAGATCGATCCTCTCTATATATGCATACATATCCCCGCGGTATCTTGTATACACATATACATATACCCACAGCTCTTCTCTCTCTCTCTCAGCAGAATGCAAGTATCTCTCGCGAGAGCTATTATCCACACAAGAGTGTATAGCTGCGTCTCTTGCACAACTCGCTTCTCGTGATGTTCGCTGCTTCTGCAGAGACGCCGGCCAAAACTTTCATCCTCTGGTCCTCTTGTGCCATTCGACGACGTGTATATGTATATATATATACACGAGCTGCACTTTCTCGTTGCTCTTCGACGTGAAAGATCAAACACGACGACGGAGAATGTTTATGAACAGGTCGTGGGATTTCTCTTCCGCAAACAAACGCCCTTTTTTTTTTTTGGTTGAATTTTACGACGGGTTGGAGTTTGCTGATGTTGAAAAGTTGGAAAATATAAACGAAATTATAAGTAGGCGATAATAGTTGGGGATAAATATACTAGGTGTGGAATTGATAGACACAGAGAGAGAGAGAGAGAGAGAGAGAGGCTGACGTTGGTTATAATCTCAGACTTCCGCGCGCGGCTGGTGTAGAAAGCAAAAGTGCTAATGACGGAGTTATTAGACACTCCGCGCAGGTCTAATCCGAGCGATGAAAGTGAAAAGTCAAAGGAAACGACAGGCTCTTGCATTACATTATATATACTTGTATATATTATATACTCTTCATATATTGGATTTGCTTGATTCAAAATTAAAACGCTTCCGCTATATTCCACATCGACTATACTTTGGGAATCGATATTGAGTCAGACGCGCTCGCCGGTCGCGTTTGTAATCGAATTGTCGAATGTAATAATTACATAATGGATGAAGTGAATAAAGGGAGACGAAACGGGTGTGTTTTATAGGTCGATCATTTTATTCGAGTTTATACACTATATGTCGCGCGATAATGGCGGGATAATTTTGTGATAATATATTTCGTCAAAGTATTGATAATTATATTCTTGCTTTTATTTATAGGAATGATGAGTATCTTTTAGATTTCACATTTTTGCCTTTCGCATTAGCGAGACTAGTTTTTTTTTTCAATGGTTGCATATATGGTGTATTCTTAGTTCGGTATATAGTGTGTCACGCGAAAGTCTACAAACAAAAAACACAGGGAAAGAGAAAAATACGGTGTGGCTTGTGATTCATCGCTGTGAAAAAATCCGCCCAACACACGCAGAGTAAATAAACGAGAATCTGAACATTATCTCAGTATACGGTGTATACCGCTATCAGAAGACAAAATAATTGTATATACAATATACGACTATACTTCTGATTTCAAGGGCTTGATTTTCGATGGCCTACATTTTACAATAACAAGAGTCCGGGTCAACGAACCAGTTTGAAATTGGCTTGGCGATTGTTATCGAAAAAAAAAAAAAACTTTCGCACTTTACCGACACGCAAACACTCTTTACACGCAATTATAAGGCCAACGACATTAAAACCACGCCTCATTTGTCAAACTTCTGCCATAGTCACAACAATGAAAACACATCGACCTCTTCGCGTTTCGGTTACAAATAACTGATGCGCAAAACACCGCGTCGCAACCAGGAAACCTCGACAAACGTATATATATGCCCTCTGATGCATCATATACTTATGTGCAGAATACAAATGGCCCTTTCTAAAGCCACCATCGCACGTCGCGGGAATATCAAAACCGCGATTGTGCACTATAGTAATATACGTCGCCTCTATTTTGATTTCCTTTCACTCAACGCACAGAATCCAAAGTACTTGCACGTATATACTTTTATACAGCCTTTGGAAAAACTTTCCAAAAAAAAGCACACACAAATATAAGTAAAACGACATATACCGATCGTAAACAAACAAACACACGGCTGCAACTGCACTTTCTTCGTAAACAGCCTACTACTGCAAGTGTATAATAGTATACATAAGTATACACTATTCCATCATGCAGACAGCATCAGAGCGAGAGGTTCGGAGCAATTGAAAAAGTGATGGCGTGAGACGAGAGGCCCCCTGAAGCGTGGGAGTCTCTTGCACACGTGGCTATAATGATCCCGTAAGCTGTTATGTTATGTGTGTGTATATATATGTGATGTGTGTTATATATGCGCGGCTCGCGGCGTTACAGAGAGAAGATACCACCGCCGTAGACGACGATCCTCGAGGATATATACGCGTCCATGTAACGAGGACCTTATGTAACCTGATGCCGGTGGTCTCGTGACTCTCTCTCTCTCTCTCTCTCTCTCTCTCTGTATAGGTGTACATAATACGCAAGGGATTATGCACATACACGCGTCTTTTGACACCTACTATATATGTGTATACATCACAGTCAGGCATCGGAGATAGGCGAAAAAGTGCTCTGTAGACTTTTTTTTTTTTATTATCGTTATATGCTGCGCAGCTTCGCGTATAGATACATACACGTTTCCACGTTATATTTGACGTGGGAAAAGTTCGTGAGCCCGCGATCTCGTGGGATTGATTGAGGGGTGTTCGCGCGCATGTGCCGCCGAGAGTTATTATATACGAGCGAGGATAGAATTTAAATTTCTTTCCTGAATTCTCTCTCTTTATCTCGTATGCGAAATATTCAATTTCTTTCATTTGCATTCAATAAATTCATATCTATATACATGTATATATATATATGATATATACTCTCTGCCGCGCGCGATGGATAATTTCACGTTTCCTTGTGTACGAGAGAGAAAAGAAGCTGCAAAAAAAAAAGAATCGGCATAAATTACGATCCTCGACTGGCAGCGACGGTTGACAAAAATATATACGCTTTCACGCATAGCATATCGATTGCTCAATATAACGAAGCACACACAGCACGTGTAAACTGCGGATTTTTCTCAAAAAAAAAAAAAAAAAAAAAAAAAACGGGCATGCATCTCCTTGAAAATACAAAAAAAAAAGAAGCCAATTTATACGGCGATACGGAAAAAAAAGTCCACGGCAGCAGCGGTATTAAATTTAGCGACTATACTGATGCAACGACACGTGTCCCGACGAAATTTCGCAACTCTCGGCGTCGCTACAATCGATAAGCGAATTCGCGCGAAAAAGAGGCGCCTCTCGAACGTATGTGTGTAGATGCTTGCGAAATTAACGGTGCCAACGGCCTCTCTCTCTCTCTCGCGCTGGTGAACGTCTAATAAGGAGAGACTATATACTCTTGTGAGAGAATTAGTGTGACGGCGAATGGTCCCGTTTGCTTGTATTAGCTTTCTTGCGAAAAATTTATGTTATCTTGAAACGATCGGTATTTCTTGTTCTTTTTTTTTTCGAAAATTTCTTCAACTGCATCATCAGGACAAGTGAACAGCGACGAAGCTTATTGTTCCTCGAAAATATAGCTACTGTTCGAACTCTCTCGTAAAATCGTAAAATCAGTGACAATGCGAGCGTTCGGAGAAACGTCAGCGAAATTGAAATTACAGAGAGCTTAAACCGTGTCACCCACTTTCACATATTATAAAGTTATATACACTCTTGAACTTGGTTTCCGCGTCGCAGCGCGCCAGCTAAGCGTCGTTAATAATTTCCAACTCGATCTTTTTCAATATATATGATTATACTATAGTTCAAAGTTTTATATACGCTCGACGACTATAGATCGAAAATATATACGGTGTAATTTGAAAGACGCATGATTATGTGCTATATACAAGGTGTATACACAAAAGCGTTTAACAAGACGCCGGGGAAAATACCAGTGGGATGACGAAAGCCCTTTTATGTAAGCGAAGAGGGATGTGTGCTGCAGTAGCCTCGAGATTACGCGCAATTAATCGAAGCGAGTATACGTGTAATTGCGCCGGTACCATCACACACGGCATTGTATACACAGCGCGTCGAATTAATCATATAGGTACTTAGTAGTTACTTATAGGCATTAATCGCGCGCATAAGTCGATCTAAAAAGGCTTCTTTCTCTGGCGTTACTTATATTCTCAACTCCCGGATGTATATCTCGTTAGCGCATAATTGATTTCTAGGCTAATTGCTGATGTGTATAGGTCAATTTGTATGTGGGCTTTGAATTATTTAGCTATTTTTCGTCGCGAGTCTTACAATTGAACTACACGTAAACTTTTCCAGCGCGGTCGCTATTATAATAATTTAAAAAGCTTTTAAGTGGCGCCTACCAGTAGGTTAAAATGACGTACCGCATCAGCAATGTCGTTTTCACGGTCCCGGCGCCTACAATAAGTAATACGACGTTTTTATCGAAACTCACGATCTAAAAGAAATCGACGACGCCCCTTTGTTTACCGGTTGAATTTGCATGCGCCTGCCGCGTCTTTCTCCTCGCGGCGCCGCTTTCTACCGCTCATCATCTCTCGGACACCTGCTGCTGCAGCAGCTTTCGCTGCGTTCGTTCGTTATCGGCCCACTTATTTTTGCGACCGGTATATAATGTATATACCCAAATTCAATGGAAAGTCAAGATCGTCGGCTTACTTATAGTGGAGCAGTTATATTTTTCGATGATCCGATTTCGTGTTATTTCTTGATTACAAAATTGAAAAAAAAAAGAAAAAAATACAGTTATGTCACATTATTATACGATTCGAATATATACGCGTTTCACAAGACAAAATGTTCTCTCTCTCTCTTGCGTGCGTGTGTGTGTGTGTGTGTGTGTGTGTGTGTGTGTGTGTGTGTGTGTGTGCGTGCTTTGCAATAAGTATTATAAAAACCTTTTCGATACTTTTCTTCGTTGCCACATCTTCATAAAAATATAAATTACCCGGCGCGTTATATGTCCTCTCCCGGCGTTTGACTTTTTTTGGGCAATTACCAGCGCGACGACGAACACGATTTTGAAACAGCCAATTAGCTCGCGCTTCGACGTAATGAAGTTACGGCCAATTACCGATTTTTCATGCCTGTTTAGCCGATTCTCTCTCTTTTTTTTTTTCTTGTCGACGACTGTGTTTTCTCACATTCGATTTCACTCTCGAAACTTTTCCAACATAGAAGTATATAAATGTAGGTGTGTAGGACACTATATACTCTGCTTCGCCGCGTTAATAAAGCATAATTATCGAACCGAGTGTATATATACGGGCCGAAACTTTTCTTGTGTCTACATACATACGTATAACAACGTTTACGTTCTTCTTCGACACGTATATCATTTGCTCAAGTACACGATGAAAGCATCATTAGCCCTCCTATGTGTACATATATATCGAGTAGCGCAAACGTATTATAACGAAACGAAGCGTCATATGGACGTATTTTAACAAGATGTTGGTCAACATAATATGCTTCTCTGACGTAAATATGCTATAACGATATGCAACAAGCTGAGTGACGTGAAGAGATTCGTATACATATAGAGTGTGTGCCTTTGAGGTAAACAATATATCCAGCTCGTATAATTCGACACACGTAAATGTGCTTGAATGAGTCTGGTGGCTTCTATCGAATTTTTCATCAACTTTTGCACAACTTGTTTATCGAGACGTCGTATATATTTCTTACAGTAAACAACTCTTCGTCTCGACGTGTGTAAGGCATATACTCCATCGGACAGTATGAAAACCTCAGCCTAGTTCGACAATCGGGCCGCAACAAAGTATGCAACTTTCTGCACTGAATATATAAGTAATTGAGCGAAAATTATATATGCAATTGAAAAACGCTGCCAACTGACGCGCCCATATCACACTGATCCAAAGCTTTCTCGGGAAATTCGATAACCGCGTAAAGGTCGACGCGACATAAACTTTCCCGACAGCGTTAATAGCTATGTATATGTACCTATATATCGTTTTAAAGCTCGCAACAGCTGCAGAGAGAACGAGTCGCGCGTCAATTATTTAAACGCCACTTGCGAGCGCGAGCGCGCTGTCGATTTGTCCTCCTTCTCCCAAGGATCGGTAAATCGTTATGTTGCGACACATGTATATGTATATACGTATAGGCGAGTGTATTAAGAGTCGCTTGACCTGTGAACTATTAGCGGCGTTCGTTACACCTATAATATAGAATAATGTATAGGAGAGATGAATGCCGCGAGATAGAGACGTGTATAACTGGCGATGCGGCTAATTATTATGCGCTGTAAACGTTTTCATTTCATTTCTTTCCGCGGTTATCTCCTATATGATGATTATGTATAATATAATAGGGGAGTCTTTATTTTTACGATTGGCTATCGCTTGCCACGGTTTATTCTTCTTAAGAAATATGCACGAGAGATATACAAGCAACAAAATTTAATGATAATATAATACTAACGATTATAAATCTGAATTTTTCAGGGCCCAAGGCATTCCAATTCAAGGGCCACAACTACTTCTACAGCGGCCACGTACCGGCTCATGCGAACCAGAAGGTTGACTGGCTCGACGCCAGGAACATCTGCCGAGAATACTGCATGGACCTCGTATCCATGGAGACACAGGAGGAGAACAACATGATATTCAGGCTCATCCAGCAAAGTGAGTATATGTAGTACCTGTTCTATCCGTGTGATATATCCTCGAGTCTTATATCAGGACATGGATGACTTCATTTTACTCTGGTGCTCTAAATATGACAATTAAATTGCTCGTTGTTGCAGATATACAAAAATGTTTCACGAAGACAAAATAACAGCTAAAATTTTTCACTCTCGCGGTCGGAATAGAGTATACGCAGTATATAGCGCGCCAAAATGTGAAACAAGGCCGCTGCGCGCAAACCGCAATAAGGAGCGTCCAGAATTAGCTGAATTTTTTTTTTCTCGAGTTACAAAACGGATTTGATGCCTCATTTATGGCCCAGGCTCGTTTCGAGACACATTGCGAAATGACTCTGGAACTGTTACGATTATTCAGAAATTATTAAAGAGAAAAAAATCAATTATCGGATTAGCATCTTAAATTTCCACAAAACGCAGGCAAAAAAATCATCCTCTCACTTGGATATAAGTATTCCGCAAGCATTTATAACATATCACACATACAACGCTCGAGGCCATCGCTTACGTGTGCGATCCTCGTCGATCGTCCCGTCATTAATCCTCTCTTTTTTTCTCGCCGAGCCCTAAAGTGTCTTTCTCTCTCTTCTTGAGACGACGTGACAAACGACTCGTCACAGCATCACAACATTTTATTATTACGCTCTTTGGTAATTTATGCGCCTCGACGAGGAGTGACACAATGGCCTTAGAAAGCGCCGCCGCGAGGCGATGCCGGTAGCGAATCCAATATTTTATTACTGCGAGATATATACGCGAACGGACTTTCTTATATACTTATTATATGTATAGGTATATGCTTTTTGTCAACAATCTGTGAATTCTCTCGTATTTCGCAACTATATAGATGCGTCTAACGTTCAATCAAAACAGCCTTCGTCGGAAGGCCTCATTATGTGATCGCCTCTCGTTGTAATAATTTCGGCTGTGGTTTGATTAATCGCGTTGATTCCTATAACACGATATTATACCCCGCATATTCAGCCTTGTGCATAGCGGCGCCACTAAACTTTCGCAACGCAGTAATTTTGCTCGGCTCTCCTGAAATTTCTCACATAATCGATTCCGATGTTTTAACGACAAAGTCTCTGTTAGAATAACGTTCTTTTTTTCTTCTCATCCAACGACGGAATATATCTAATTGATTATCGAACGCTCGGGTGGATGTATACATACAAAACGGGCGCATCGCGAGTAATATAACGTAACGCCTGATGGTGTATTTATGATTCTGAGAGTTTGTAATTTTGAAAGTTTGTCGGAGAATCATTCTCGCTATTCGAGTTAGATTTTTCATGAGTTCCCGACAATTTCGCCAAGGTAAAACCGATTTCGCGTCCAGGACGCAATTTGAATCGCTGCGGCTTTCGCGACTGCAGATAAGCTCTCCGACGAGTCGTTACATTGCGCAATGGGAAAATCTCGCTTCTATATACTCAGCTCCGTGTGGCGCAGTGAAAGATTTTCCTCGAGGCGTCACTTTTGTTTTCGCGACGCTCGCTCGTCGAGTCCTTTCCTATTTGCACTTTTATGGGGATGTCCTCCTTTCGAAGATTCGATATCTCCATTCACGGGAAGATTAATTGTCCTGATGTGTACTTGAGATTTTTTTTTCTCTCTATACGTATATACTTGAATTGATGCCTTGGAACACATGTACAGAGAGATATAAGCGGCGAATGAATTTATGAGAAATTAGCACAATTTTTATAGCCGACGAGCAGGTGCAGTAGTTGTTTACATGTAAATTTAAGTAATATATATTCGTAATTGCTTAATAGCCAGGCACCTGCTGCGGGCGAGTGTTTAACAATAAAACAACAACTCAAATGCACAAACGGATTATATTATATTAACGAACGCTAATTAAATTCCAGACGACGTGCCTTACATCTGGACGTCAGGACGCCTGTGCGACTTCAAGGGCTGCGAGAACCGTCGTGACCTGGAGCCCAAGGCGATCTACGGTTGGTTCTGGTCAGCTAACCGCGAGAAGCTCGCCCCGACGAACAATGTTCCCGCTGGATGGGGCTTCAACCCCTGGTCTCAGACCGGACACAAGAAGACACGTCAGCCCGACAACGCCGAGTTCGACATCAACGGCACCACGGAATCCTGCCTCTCGGTCCTCAACAACGTCTACAACGACGGCATTGCTTGGCACGACGTCGCCTGCTACCACGAGAAGCCCTTCGTCTGCGAGGACAGCGACGAGCTTTTGAACTACGTTGCCAGCACCAACCGCGGAATCCGCCTCTAAGCTCTTCCGGCGACGTTGTTCTTAAGCGCGGGCGGCCGATCGTTGCCTACTCGATGGAAGACCGACTGCTGATGATGGACGTGACGATTACGACGGATTATTATGAGGAGGCAATGTGTCGTCGCTCGCTACTAGCTTCCCTACTGCGACTTAACGAGAGCACGACTTTACTGATGCTACTGCTATTGTGGATCGCCGATGCTGGAAACGTTTATCTTTCTTGTCCAGACTAATAGACGACGTAGAGTGTAAAACTTCTATTTATATGTGATTGCCCTTTATCGATGTTTATATATATTTTTTAATAAAATCTCTGTAAATAAATTGGATTGCGTGTCATTTTTTTTTGTACTCAACTGATTATAATTATTTACATCTGCACACTATACTATAATTCTCGTCGGTTTGATTACTTTTGGCAATGAATAGGAAAAATGCCCGAATCTTTGTTTTTCTCCCACCATTTGATTCTTTCTCCTAAAAATTTTCAAAGAGTTGTCGAGGATTTTAATAGACTTGTTGAATTTTTCATAAAAAAAAGCTTTTATCTAAAAAGATTTATAAATACATTTCACAAAACGTTAAAAACTTTGAAACGTTAAACAACTTACTATCACATGCTAAACAATCTGTAAAAAACTTTGTTTTTTAAAAAATGTACACACCACTGTACAGCTTAAAAACCGACTCTAATTTATGTCATCATCTTCATTGTCATTGCCAGTGTCATTGTACCGTTCGTTAAAAATCTCGTTGGCATTCTCAATCTCTTTATCGATTTCCTTCTCGAGTTCATCATCGATATCGTTCTCGTTATCACTGGCACTCAGTATGGGCCCATCCAGTTCGTCTTCCCACTCATCCTCGTCCGAATGCAGCATGTCATCATCTTCAAGGATCGACATTGCTGGGGGTTGCTTTTCCTCTGGCTTGTCTGATTTTTCCTTTTTCTTTTTCTCGTAACGCTTACGCACCCTCTTCTTGGAAGGTCCCTCGAGTTTCCTCTTACGCGGTAATTTCGTCGGATCTGTCGGAACAATTATTTTAGTGGACGAATAATTCTCGTGGTTGACATGTAAAGTTTACTTACGGTTTTCCGGTATGTTCATCAACTTTCGAAGTTCTACTCGTACATGCTTATTGATGATTTCTCTGCACATGTCGTCGAAACCGCCGGGCAACCAACCAAGTTTTTCGTGACACGGTGTTCCAGTTGGAGGACGTGCGCACTTCTTCAACATGTCTTGAATTTCCGCAACGTGCACGTCGCAGTACTGTTCGTAAAAAGGCAAATATAAATTTTCTTTTTCACATTTTCACCGAAAAAATATTTGTTTGTTCGTCAAATACCTGATAAAACATCTGCCTAGATGGTGGAATAATACCCGGTTTATAGATATAAACATTCTCATCAATCTCCTTAACTTTCTTCTGACCTTGCAGCTCGCTCGTATTCGGCATTAAAACAATCTCCTTGGCCTTTGAGCTTGGCGTATTTTTGTAAGGTAAAGTGTACTCTGAGTAATTCCTTTTACAAGTAATGCTCGAGTGCAAACCATCTGAAAAATGAAAAGTTTTTAGTTTCAAATCGAGTAATTAAATTTCAAGTTTTATAAGAAGGAAACTCACGCATAGCTTTTAATCTGTAATCTAGAGTCTGATATATTCTAGCCTCTGGGTCCTTCCTTGGGTCGTAACCTAGTCTCACCCAAGTGATACGCCAAGGTCCGGTCATAAAATAATAAGCTACAGATGGCAACAAAATCTTCAAATGCTCGTTAGAAAATCTCGTGACGTGCATCAGCGCAGTTTTAGACCAAATCGGACGCTCCTCGAAAACCTTGCGCATCTTCTCCACGTGAGTCGATCCTAAGAACTTCACCTTCAGCGCAGTCTCAATGCCCTTCGGCGGATTCTTGGGAACAGTCGGAGTGGTGAAGCTTATGAAATTCGAGAAACCGGCCCTACGCTTTCTCGTCTTTCCTATGACGTATTGTGCGCTATTATTCGAGATTTCGGTCTTGGGGGCGTATTGTTGCACGCTATCCATTCGGCTAAATGCTGCTGGGGGTAAAAAGTAAGGCACATCCTTCTTCATCCAACTGTACGAAGGAAGACCTACTGGGTATATTGAGTCGTAGATGCATTCGTCCTTGGTGGGATCATCCTTGTTCTTTGTGATTGGCAAATACTGGAAGTCACATAGGTCTAAAAATGTTTAATGCAATCAGATTAGTGTGCGATACTTTTGCATCCAGATTAAGTATTATAGTCAACTTACTTGTAAACCTAAACTCAGTATCTACTCTTCCTAATACTTTTAACTTTGGTATCTCGTAATCCTTATCATCTGCCAAGTTTTCATATTTATTGCGATCAAAAGTTGGTGATTTATTTTTGTCATCATTGTCATTATGTTTACTTGTTGGCTCTTGCGAGTTCTCCTGCTTGGCAGAAACATTTGTAATCTTGTCTGTCAAATTTTTTGCAGTTTTCTCTTCTGGACCATTTGTACTTTTCTCATATTTGTCACATTGACTAGAATCATTTCCATTTACAACACTGGCATTTGCCTCTTTTTCTACCTTATCATCGACTTGTGATTTTTCTAAATTTTTTCTTCTAGATTTTTTAACCCTAATCCTCAACAAAAATCCTGATGTCTGATGCCTATCACCACACGCAGGCTTGCAGTAACCATCATCGGGTCTAAATCTCAGCTCTATTCTTCTGTTGCTGGCATTGATTGTCTACAATAAAAAGTAAATCATGAGCAATGTTAAAATCATAGATTAGTATTCTATGTTAATAATGTACCTCTGAGATTTCAGTTATGCCACCCAGTGTGTCTACTGCCTTGTCCGGATTGATCACATTTCCAGGATACCTAACGCACACAAGCTTCTTGTTAAACTCGTGTCCTCCTGGAAGAACAGCTCCAATGAAATCATCGCTGACTTTGCGGGGCGAGCCACCTTCTGACTGCTCCTCATCCTCGCTCTGCATCAGATTTATAAAGCTTGTACTCGAAATAATGGAAAATAAAGATTGAATAAACGAATGAGATATTTACATTTTTATTAGCGTCGTTTATGGTATCATTAAAGGACTCGTCGCTCTCGAGATCATCCTGATAATCGTCGACGTTGAAATCCTCGTCTTTCTCGCCATAGCTCTCCTTGTCACTTTGATAACTGATGTCACTCATCACGAATCATCGTCAAATGCCGTCTTCCCGTAAATGAATCGCCGACAAACATAAAAAGTGCGGAAAGATGGAATTTTTCTCCATCCGATTGCGAGATAAAGTCGATGCCGTCGATGCGGAGGAGATCGACTTTTTGAAGGTTAAGTCACGCTGTTGTGTTGTCGTTGTTGCGACGCCACAAGTAAACAGTGGCGCTCGGGTTGCCGGCGGTCACGGCGGTGTATGTAGGGGGCGGGCTGGACGGGCATCAGTTCAAAAATCTTAGAAATTGAGCTCTTCACCGGAAACCCAGCAGCTTGAATACGTTGTAGGTATATATTAAGAGTACTGTAGTAAGTTAAAACAATTTCTCAGTGAAAGTCCCAAGTCACAATTCAAGAAGCAAATATACTTGAAAAGATTCTCGATAATCTCAATAAAGAACAAACACTTTTCACACAAAGTACTATTTTTCTTATTACTAAGTGACGGATTACAGCGAAAAGAAAGAAAAGCAACAAAGAACTACAAGATAATCTCCGCGGATTATAGCCGAGCAAGTCGATCATCACACCAGCACTTAGGCAAACACGCATCAGTGCATCAGAGAGATAAGCTTTATATTTATATAGACACACAAAGTGCGTCTGACCAAACACACATATCCGCTGTCCACTTCGACAGCTATCAAAGCGCGGATCAAGCCGTCAATATTCTCATCGAGCTTGGAACAAAAGCAGTGCGGTCAATAATCCCCCCTTATAATCAAATTCGCCAATAATGAAGTTTAATTCCTTCGAATCCGTCGTCGCTGCGGCGAATATCGAGTTACAAACGCCGGCGGCGACTTGTTTACAGTAGCAGGTGCTACTTAGTGTACGAGTCTCTCTCTCTCTCCCATTGAATAGTAGAAAGCAAAAGGAACGTAAGTGAGTATAGTTAAGTGACGACGGCGACGCGGCAGCACACCACACAGTCTCTCGAGTGAATCGGGGATAGAGAGGAGCGCGAGAAAGAGAAACAGGAGAAGAGCAGCAGCAGAGAGCGGTATACCGGCGAGAGAGCGCGATAAACATACACAACATAGTAGGCTCTCGGGCACTCGGACGCGCTGCGCTGGCCTGTGAGCAGCTCTCGCGACTGTCATCGAAGCTTATTTACTTTTGTTTGTTGTTGTTCTTGTGGTGTTTAGTGCTGTGCAACACGTGCGCGAACATCGAAGCGATATATCGATTATGAATTAATGAGACATTCTCGAGTTTGTTGCGCAATCATCAGAAGTAAATAGTGCAATTGTCAGTCATCATCGGCAATAGGGAAGATCGATAGAACTCGCACGTTGCAGCGGTGTGAATCAGTGCGTGGCAAGATTCGCGAGGAGAGATTACGGGACAGAACTACAGAGAAGCCCTCGGAGGCTTCGGAGCTTTTAATGGAAGCTTCGATGTCCAACTGCTGTGCTGGGACGAGGCACTTCCTTGAGCTCACTGCTTATACGTGCCCGATAGTTGTTATAGCGACGGCGGCGGCACTTTTCCCGCCCTTTGGAACATGACGACGGAGAGCAAGACTAACACCGGCTCGACCTCTTCGCTCGGATGCCGAATCTGCTACGAAGGTATTATGATTGTAAACTTATATGGTTTTACCTAGAAATGGAAAATTTTTAATTTATGTTGTCGTGTGTGTGTGTGTGTGTGTTGACATCGAAGAGCCGAAGCGAAACCTCGGAAAGAGTAGCTAATTTTCGCAAGATCAGTTGCCATTATGGCTCGTAGGTAGATACTTATGTATACATATACGTGCAGCATTGCGGTTGCACCTCACTTTCAGTAATTCGAGATAATGCGCGTATAATCGTATGCAATAATTGACTATAGTTACTGCCTTTTACGCACACCCGAGTACTCATTATACCGGCTGCAAAATTTATTTATCTGTGCGAAGAGATCCTCGACGATGCATTCTTTTCTCGTATCTATTTCTTCTTTTCTTTATTGCGCACTAATTGCGCGGCTCTTGCGACTGACAAAATTAATTTTATGATGATTGCTTTCTGGAAAAGTGTCTTATACGCTGTATTTTCAGAAAGCCATTGAGACGCTATATGAAATTCCGCTGATGGGCGAATATATCAATTGAATAAGTGGTACATCTCATCAGGTTCGACTTTTCGGAGATAGTATTAAAGTACAGAGTGGTTGAGGAAAGCGAACGAAGCAAGTTTCACATACTTACTTTATCTCTGATCTCTGACAAATCGTTAAAATTAAATGCTTCAGTGGTTTCTGCAGTTACCAACAAAAGAGAAGATCACGGAGTACGGTAGCCCAATCTTTCTCAAATTTATTCGGGTGTCTTCTTTTAGCATGAAAATAAAACTGATATATTTAATTCAAATTTACATTTTAAATTTAAATTTACAATATACAATTTTACAGAGTAAAAATTGAAGTACGGAAAATTTCTTTTCGATGGAGAGGGGGGGGGGTTTAAAGATCAAAATATTATTATTTCTAAAGATACAGGCAGCTGAAGATTTTATCGAATTTTTCGATAAAATCTTCTGTAATCACCTGTACCTTTTGAAACAAGCAATCTTCTGAAACCCCTCAAATGCAAGGAAATTTTCCGTACTTCAATTTTATTCTCTGCAAAACTGTATAGGATTTATTATAGCGAAGTTGTATGCGTTCAAAGAGACATTGTTTTTTGCAGATTTTGATTAAATAAGGCTGTAGCTTGCAAACCAAGGCTTATAGGATAAAAAGGTCGTAGAAATATCAGTTTTATGTTGAAAGAAGAAACCCGAAAAAGTTTGAGAAAGATTTGACCCTCACACTCCGTGATCTTCTCTTGCGAGAGAGACTAAAAATATTAATTTTCGTTTTAATTAAAAAGTGCAATAGGTAATTCACTTCTTTTTGAAAGTGATATTCATGTGCGATTGATAAGATAAAAAAATTTCTATCAAGAGTACCGATAATATCAATGAAGTTAAAGTGATCAATCATTATTCGATAATGTATGTATACAGTACTTTTACTGTTTTCATGTTTTCAATCCTCTAATATACTATCACTTCAACGTAATTTTTCCCTATCTGATTTTTACAACAAAGCAAAGTACTTTTCATGCCAACATTCCGCATCAACCTGATCAGTTTTTACAAACAAAACGCGCTCTTTCCCGCACGCGACGAGAGGAGAAGATTATACGAATTGTGTAACATCAGTAATATACAGAGCTCATATATACTGATAATGACACATCTTAACGCTCCAGTTCGCGCTGATGGCCGATACATTCTCCTTAATTGCTTGTTTAATTAAAAAATTGACAAGCCGCATCGACGCGCCACATTATACACGTACAGACATACTTATACTTTATACCCCCTTTGTCATTATAAATAGCGCTCGATTATATTCGAGCCGAGAACAAATGAGACCTTCGTGTACACACGTCGAGCGAAGTTTTGAGAAATCATGAATTTATATACGTGACCCAACGGCCCAATCGACTCCTCTCTGGAATGAGCTGCATTTTTGCATAACAAGCGAAAATCGAGAAAGCAAAGTCGTTACATGCGCATCGCATCGGCCGTCTTGAATTCTATCGACGTCTCTTTTGCGTGTAGTTACGTGGAATAAAACAAATATAACGGCTACGCGGCTGCATATGAGAGCCGAAATAAAAAAAAAAGTTTCCCTCTGTCAATATACACGCTCTTTTCATACATATAGCTGCTCACTTTGGTTACGTTTCATTTCGTAATTCGCGGAGAATTGTAATAAATCATGCACACGTGATAGCTCTATACCGATTTGTCGGGGTCTATTATCGAACTTTTTTAGAATCCGCTTAATAAAACATACAATTTTTTTTTTTTGTAACAAGGAGACTCATGACGGAAATATAATATCCTCATACTTTATTAACGCGATATCTATATACGTTTAAATTCAACACTCGCCGCAACCACGACGAATCGGTTCCTACATGTATATGTATAGCTGATAGTGTATATTATACCTTACGAGTCAGATACGAGAGACGAGCGCAATTTGACAAGACACTTCCTAATTAGAGAAAAAAATCAATTAGGTGCTCATATCAGAGGGCCAATTGGTTTAACTTCTTAAAGGGTCCCCGGTAATCTGCGTAATAAACAAAGCGCAGATGCTGATAACGAGATAATGCGTAAACTCGCTTCCTCTCAGGGCGAAGGAGAGAGAGAGAGAAATGATAAATTAGATGATGAGCGCGTGCGCGCACTTTCTCCGCTGCTGGGAGAAGAAAAAAATCACGCGTGACGAAGGTTGGCGTCTGATGATTCGTCGTTGCACTTATCTCGCCCAGCAATTGATAATGCGATGCGTATAAAATTCAAACGTCTCGTAAAGAATATATATAAATAGAATAATACTCACGACACACATGATGATCACATTTATAATAAACTAATCAGATAATCACGGTATATCGACGACAAAAAGATTAACCCGATGTATAATTAAGAGCGTGTATAATAAATACTATTCAAACACAGCCTGTGTCGTCGTTCGCCAACCGCAACCCATTTTTCAAAGCCCCCTGCAGATGTATACATACAAAAGAAGAGAAACAAAGAATTTCGGCTCTCGACATAGCCCCACCCATCAGTTAGTGCATCACATGAAACCCGCATATATTCCGATGCGTCGAATTAGATAATACGCGCACTCATCGGTTCTTTTTTCGCATTTCTTTCTCTCTCTCTCT
>UCQR01037735.1:6182-25357 GCA_900474235.1 Cecidostiba semifascia | reverse complement strand
ACGATGCTCTGTCCGAGAGCAGCATTGCGGAGTCGAATCTGCATCACGCGCGACAGCAACAGCAGCATCATCACGATTCCTTCTCTGCTAGCGACATTGCCGAGTACCTCATGGAGTTTTCGAAGGAGATGGCCAGCGAGGTCAAGTCCGAGATCAGGTGCATGGTCAACTCAGTCGACGGACTCCATAGGTGAGCCTGATTATCGATTTAGTAATGGTACGAGTTTTTTTGTCTATCATTGTCATTTGGTTTCATCGATTGTGGTGGTGGGCACATCCAAACCATATTTGGTTGTATTGAGTCACACTTCGAGGAAATTCTACGGGTTTTCGATACAGCTGGAGCTGAAATTTTATTCAGAAAAATAAGAAAATAATCTCCATTTTCAGTGCTTGATGACATATGCGCGCTACTCACGATGAAGTTTGACTCCGACGAATCTTTAAATTGGTGATTACATCTTCGAATACAATATTAAATTTGTCGAAGGCATTTCTAATTCATCCAGCAAACTCGAATCTCTTTCACGGTTCCGAATCGAACGTCGTTAGGAATCCCTTCGACAAATGAAAACTTTATCGTGTGGTGTTGTTCTCCAGTCCAAATGTTTCACTGCAATAACACGTTTTCTGAGAATGAGACAATCCTTCAAGTCTACTTCACACGTCACGCCAACAATCTCTCGGCAATCTGCTATCTTCACCATATCCCCGCCTCCGATCGTTTCACCATCGGTCTAACGTCTACTTTGATTTTTTCAGATACTCGCCCGACGACAAGTCTTCCTCTGGCTGCCAGTCGCCGGCGGAGCGTCGTCGCATGATCCTGCCGACCCAGGCAGCGTCTCGTTCGCGCACACCAATTCTCCCGGGCAGCAAAGTCAGCGAACTCTCGCAGCACGACAGCAAGATGTCCTCCGAGTGCTCTTCCGACGAGACCGTGATTTACGTGGTCAAGCCCAGCCCGACGACAGATGCCCCGCGCGACATCGTCGATAGCAAGACCACCACTGCGACGACGACGAGCAACAGCAACAACACCGACGACGAAGACAGCGAGCACGAGAAGGCTCTGCCCAAGATCTACTCTGCGGTGAACTCGGTCAGCTCGCAGGACAGCGGTATCAATCTTTCCTTCCACGACAGCGACCGTTCGGTTGACGGCTCGGTGCCGGAGCTTGGACGCAGCAGCAGCGCCGAGTCCAACAGCAATGGCTGCTGCGTGCGCAGGCCCAGGTTCTCCAACGGAAGCGGGAACACCCTGACCCTGTGCAAGCAGAGCCGTGCTGCGACCAACGATGACTTGTCCGAGGACGACGAGATCTTTTTCTCGGCATCGCAGCAGCAGGTCAGCAGCTCGGAGAACACCGACAACAGTGGAGAGGAACAGCAGCAGCAGACTGGTCCGAATCAGTGGCACTGCCCACCGAAGAACATTTGGAAGCCGACGGTCGAAGCCATGCAGGAGTTCGAAATGATCAAGGACGGCGACCGGGTGCTGCTTTGTCTGGCGCCTAACGGAAGAAGCTCGCTCACGCTTCTCCACACTCTGCATCAGTACAGATTCTACGCGAGGTCCAAGGGCGTGGACTTCGAGATTGGAGTGGCCAGCGTGGCTCTGGACAACGAAGACCCGCTCGAGTCTATGGCCTACCTGAAGGCACTCAATCTCCCGTACTTCTACGAAGAACTTACGGTGGCCAAGGTGCAGACCGATGACGAAGCTCAAAGCGCGACGAAGACAACAGGGCCCTGCACGAGCTTCTGCGAAAAGTCGACAAGAGCCAAGCTGTATGCACTGGCCAAGAAGAACAACTACAATGTCCTGGCGTTGGGACAGAATTTGGACGACCTAACCGAGGGATTTCTCGGTTCAGTGTTCAACAATGGAAAGCTGAGGACCATGAAGGCGCACTACTACATCCGAGAACAGGCGCTCAGGGTCATCCGACCCTTCGTCTACGTGAGGGAGAAGGCGCTCCGACAGTTCGCCGAAAGCAAAAAGCTTCCGATTGTCAAGGATGTGACCGACGCTCAAGAGACTGTCCAGGTACATTTATAGACATTATCTCCAAAAGATTAATATTTATTTACGTATGCCTTGAATTCTAACGATCTCTCTTACCGATTTAGAAAAAGAACGAACTAATGACTCGACAGGAGCTCTCCTATCCGCGCCTCTACTGGTCCTTACGTTCAGCTCTTCGTCCCCTGATATCGGCTCAGAGCTTAAGCGCCGATAACGAGCCACCTCAGCAGAAACGTCAACAGCACAGGCGACCACGCACCAACTCATTCAGCGCGGTGCCGTTGGTCACCTCCTCGTCCGCCACATCGTTCTCCTCGTCCTCTTCGTCGACTTCGCAGCAGCAGAGAATCGACGATAGCGATGAGACCGACGAAGAGCCGGTCTTGTGAAAATCGCCGAGCGAGGTCGACTGGACCTCGAAGCGCAGAAGTCTCTTCGCGGCCAAACGGCTCGGACATGCCGTACGACAGAATTAAGGTGTGACGCACATTCCGCGTTCTACATGATGAATCGACAGGAGTAGCAAGACGAGTGGAGAGAATCTCGTGCGGGGACTTATATTATTTTTGAAGAAGGAGGATTTCGAGATGAATCGCGTTTAAAACGTTTATAGATAAGAAAAACAATTGTGGATGATGTGGGAGACAGACTTTAAGCGTATTTCTTTGCGATGATTTTTAGGAGACGTGCGGGAACGAGCGAATCCCGCGTTACTCTTGTAAGAAAATTCGAAAACCGAGAAAACTTAGAAGAAGAATCGTCTGACAAAAATTCGTAATGTGCCACCGAGTGATATTTCTTTCATTGTAAATTTTCATTAGCCATGTTATTTTTTGTATTTTTCTATATACACGTAATCGCGATTTCGAGCGTTTCGAGGCTGGAGTCATGGAGCGTGAAAAGTATGAAGTACTTGCGAAATTTTTTTTCGAGTGTTCGTTCCTCTATTATCTTCTTTTTTCGTCATTTAGTTGCTGTATTTTACGAAAAACATTTTATACATTTATCCATTGGTATGTGATGTGATGCTCCTATGAAGAAGCACGAGAACGCGACAACACTGCCTGGCTTGTGCAGCGTGTGCGAGTTTTTTTCGTAAATGCTTTATGATACACGATTGATTATATTGATCTTGTCAAAATTTATTATTTTTAGTCTTTCTTGAAAGGTGCGGCTAGCCCGACGGTCTTTTATTACTTATAATATTCGAGAGCACATCGAAATAACGTCAGCATTTCTTGACAGAGACAAAACATGTATATGTGTTATTTTTTAATGTAAAAGGTTTGTGATATGAGTGAAAAAAATATATAATGAAAACTCTGGTCTGAATTCCTTTTACAGTAGAGTTGGCAGCAATAATCTGTCTCAGAGGCCTTTGCTTTATAAAGAGAAGCAGTGTTTTGAAAAAGGAAAAGACGTGTAGAGCCTCTATCTTGAAAAAGGCTATACTTTTTTATAAGTCAAGTCCACGATCGCGCTCTGTGAACCAAGTCATCAGAGAGATTTTTACTCGAGACTCTGTGGTTCTAATTTGACGATCGTTAAAAGCGATGTAAACAAGACCTGTCGAGATGGACACTTTATCGCTTTTAAAGCTGAGAAACATTTTTTTGATCGGTTAGTCAACCACAAGCATCAGCATTAGCTCGATTCGTCACAAAGTCGTGCTCTTTATGGCGGTCATGATAAAGCGTCGACCTTCTGTCGAAATCGAGAAGAACATTGCGCAGTTACTATTTAGCGGAAATATATAACCAGAAAAGGCATATTTTTCTCCGATTTCCTTGTAAATAACGATTCCTCTTCTCGAGAAGCAAGAGGCAACACTGTAAATGTCGGATGCTAAAACGACACGAGCGTTTGGTTTTTGGTGGTTACGTAGAGTAAAGTAAAAACAGTATTCAGATATCCCGTATGTGAAATATGATAACAAAAATGACAAGTCTATTTCCGCCGGAGGACTTATACTTCCAGACTCGGGAGTCTGTCGATAAACTAATTAATCGATATAGAGTGTACATATTCGATAAATGGTGCTTATTGGCATGGAAAAATTAAAATTGTACTCTGGCGCGCGTTCAGTCTTCGTGTCGTCGATCGGATGTATAATGTGTTCGATTCGAGCAGCTGCGTCATCGCGACGTACAAGCAACGGAACTCAATTTTGTTCGCGGTCAACTCGCGACGTTAATGAAATAATGCGCGTATATTATGTTGGTACAAAGCGCATTTCAATCGACGGCACACACGCGTCTCTTCTTTCCTTCTTTTTTTTTCGTTTGAGTAATTGTGCTCTGCGGCTGTGTATCGGCGTTATGTATTATATAGATGAAGCCACGCGCAAATCAAATCAACTTTTTGTTATTTTTCTCGTGCTTCATTGGTATATATTATTATAATTTTGTTTGCTCTGATCTTAATCGTAAACAAACGAGTTGGCGAGAGAATGGACGAACTCAAGTGCGAGCGAAGAGCGAGTGCTGCGGTACATAGTTTGTTAATGACATTTCGTATAAATATATCTATATTTAGGATTTGCAATGTATTGTTACCTTACGGATATATAGTGTTTCAATGCCATGATCATGATTTAATTCTTATTTTATTTTACATGTTATTTAAAGCGGCAAAGCAAATACAGAGTTCTTGTAATAATTTATCTGTTTTTTGCTGTTATGGTAAGACTATATTGTGTCTTATATACGTGAAAGAATCGATTTATTCAAGTATTGTGAAGGAAATTTCGTGACAAGCATGGAATAACGTTTCATTGAACAAAGATGGGCAAAATTTCAAAGAACTGATGGTAACTAAAAGACCAAGCATGATCTAAGAAAAAAAAATAACGGATCATGTCATAATTATACAAAGAAGAAAACTTAGACATGTCCACAACGAATTTTCTTCCACGTACTTTATTGTTATAAAATAAAAATCAAGGATACATAATTATTCTGATGAGGTAGGCAGAGGAGCGCATAGTAGTAATTTATAATCGTAAACGTTGTTCCACTTACCTGCTTTCCAAATGGGCCACGCGACTTTTTACATAAAAAATGTGTATACGTTGCAAAAAAAAACAAAAAAAAAACAAAAAATAAAAATTTAATCAAACGTAGATAAACAGAGAGATGCGGTGTATTTTTGCGCGACTCGCTGCGATGGACGGTCGAACGAAGGGGACCCCGAAACAAGTGAAAAAGACTAAGCCTTCGAGTAATTAAGACGGTGATTAGGAACTGTATATTGTATATGTTATAATTAATAATTAAATGTAAGTATAAATTAAATTAATTGATCCAATTGTGATTATTGAAACGCTTTTAAGCTCTACTTCGTTGGATCGTTGGTGCGCGGCGAGTTTGTTTGTGTCAGATGATGTAAAACTAAATAAAGAATCACTTACGAATTATTACGGATAGATCTTATATTTTCTGAGAGTTATGAGAGTACTACATTGTTATTGTATAGATATGTAAGTTTATTTATCGCTAATAAAAACGAACTTAATAAAAATTTACTTTCTTTCTCATTTACCTTTGTACTTCCTCATATCGCAATCCTTAAAAGTGTGCGTTGAACGGGAAGAGTAACAACGACCTTGACAGATTTGTAATTTATTATTGATTTATTGAATTCTTAAAATAGATATATATTTATTTTTATATATATGCATATACTGAAACGGAGCAGAAATAACCTGTTTTGTAATTTTAGTTGTAACGAGAATTACACTTAGAGAAATACAGGTAGTTTATATCAGTACTGTATTGGAGCAACGAATTTTGCTAAACGAAATATATGGTCGAATAACTGATGGCTTCCTGGAAGTTGAACCTGGCTATTTTTCGTTAATTTTTTATCATGCTATAACATAATAGGTGCGTTCTCGAATAAAGTTAAACTTCCAGGACCTCAGTTGTTTCCTGTTGGTCACGTAATTGCGCATGTATAGAGGAGTATAAAATATAACGAAATAAACAGAAACATAAAATATATATAGTCTCATAATATTCAACAGTATTAGAGCCAATTTGTATATAATATAGTTTACTACAATAATATTGCAGCGTATCACAAATTCAAATGTCGATCCACCAGAAAAATCAATCATGTGCTTGATTAACGACTTTTTTCTTTCTTTTATCAAGCGAGTTGTCGACACTTTGTTCAAGTGTGAGTTTGCCAGTGCACTTCTCCATACGTAGAAAAGCGACATCATAACAAAATGAACGAGTCGAGTCCGTAATGCATCGAGCTCACACAATATACACGCATATATTTATATACCTATTGATTCGAATGCATTTTTGTATCTTTAATTCCAACGTTAGCGAGTCTTTGTTGAAAATTACACGAAAAATCAATTTGTTCAGTACACTATAAACGAGGTCATTATATTGTACTAGATTATAAGCCGTCATACAAAATTATACGATTATTTTGATCGCATAATCGTTGACCCAAATTCATATTTATAAGCTGTGAATTATATGACCGAGGCCAGATTGATGTTTATCACACCCACATTACAGTCTGAAAAATTTACCTTCTATACAATAGCTCGCATTTGAATGAACGAAAGGCAAAAATGATGGAGTTAGTAAAATTACCAAAAACTCGCTGGCGTTTATAATACTTTAGATTAGGAAATATAAGTAGTCGAAGAATCAACAGCCAGGTCAAAATCTTTTGATTTACATCGTTTTTATAATATGTGCGTATATATATATATATATATATATATACGCGATAGTCGAAAAAGTCTTTTTATGAAAATTGAGAAATTCGTGTGATTTCTATATATAAGTAGTAGCGTATCAGCGGTAAACTTTGATTCTGAATAGAACGATTCGATCGATTGTTTGTCTTTTTTTTTTCTTTCAATACACGTCTAAAGCCTGCAGAATGAGATAAGTCAACGATGACATCTTATAACCATCATACTTATATTTATATATATAATTGATGCAACGATCTTTCTCATAGAGAAGCTCCTTTGCGCATCTTCGAAGTCAGTTTATCTCGACCAATTGGCAATCGAGATTTTCATTGGAATTTTGACACTTACTACGTTTGATTTTGACTTACTTTAGTTTAATCTGTAATTCGTCAAGAGGAAAAAGTTTTTATATATAGATTATCTTTAATCAACGTGCGTCTCTTCCTTAATGCAATATATATGACTGTATGATTTATCGATTATCAGTAGCTCGTCATACACTCGTCTGTCCGTCGTAAAATCGGAAAAATGCCTTTAAGCACGACAAAAAAGGTTGAATTCCTCTCACGAGAATGACCGACTGACCCCCCGGTCAATATTCTTATGATCTACCTATACGATACGACATGATAGAGCGAATAAGTCGTTTGATTGCTTTATAGACAAAAATGCAGATATGTATTTACTATATAAGTGCAAAGTCGTAAAATTTCGTTCAAGAAAACAAAAGTATACGTTGAAACTTTTATAGTTATACTTTTGAATTTCGCAAACTCGTTCGCCAAAATTTCAGTGCACTTTTTCTCTCGATCACTCTTTCTATCTGGAAAACGCCACGGCGTTCCTCTTTCTTTCGAAAAACCAAATTCAAAAAAATCACGTACCAAACTTTTCGCGCCCAAGTATAATAGTCTCGTAAAACCAACGAAAATTCCTGCACAGAAAGCCAAAGAAGAGTCACACACTCGTATACAGCTTTCGCCCTCAGTCACAATGAAAAGCGCTATTCGCACATAGCTGCGTATATGGATATTAAAACAGCGCCGGAGATTTACGCTATTCCGGCTTTTACGACAGGGCCGAGTTTAGCGTTCGTCCCTTCGGTTATTTTTTTTTTCTTTTTTTTTTTCGTCGTCGACACGCCTGCCGCGTTTTCAATATAAACGATCGAAAGTCTTAATAGCCGCGCGCGACGTGGCAGGTGACGCGGCGTAAAAGCGCGCCTCCGTAAATCTTTTCCCTCGAATGTACATGCGTGGCGCGCTAGTCTTTCTTGCTCTTTTCGAATTGAGCTTTTATTATCAGTGCGGCTGCAGTCATTCTCATTTTTTTGGCAGATTTTATCCTGGGGCTTTAAGGCGACGTTGGCGATTGCACCGTCTCAGCATCCTCCTCGTCCTCCTCGTCGTCGTCGTCGTCGTCGTCACCCTCGATTCCTGGCTCACCCAGTGCGCGCACAAATTCTACGAACAGACAGGACTTTTGTCATTGGTATATATACTTGTATTATTTCATCCTATTCGATTATCATCAAAGTTTATTATATAATATCTAAAAAAAACAAACAATTCATTTCACACCCAGTTCTATAAGTACACGTCATCTCGCAGAGCACAGCAGAGTCTCTGAATTCATTTCTTTCCAGATCAAAGCGCAGAGTCACTGGTCCTGACACTCCACAGCGACTTCTCGACTCTGACGACGTATAGTGTTTTATGTAGCGGGGTTGACGTGTAAGGTATAAAACGAAAATGAGCTTTTGCGCGATTTTCTCTTACCATAGAAATCGATTCGGCCGTCACCGTCCACGTCCACCTCCTTGATCATGTCCTCGACTGGAAACACACAGAGAAATACCATGTGTACGACATGACATAAATAAATGCATTTCGCGAGGTGTATATAAGGTCGTGAAGTAAAATTTTGATGTATTTAATCGCAAAGCCATCGAATAATATAATAATACTCGATCCTAATACCACGGATAATTCTATTATTAATTAAACTCGATTGGTCAAGTCGTTTGATTCGTCTTGCGAGCTATCACGCGCGCGCGCACATGTCGCATTTAAAAAAAAAATTATAAGGAGAGACTCTCCAGTCTCCGCGTCGCGTCAATTATTTTACCCTCTGGAATTTATCGCAGCTGCGCGTGGAAGAAAAATGATTGCTACGTACAGGGTATCCCAAAGATGTGCGATACGACGGCCCTTATATTTTTCCCGAATCAATTCGCCGGCTCATAAGTCAGCAATGCGCCGAGCGACGTGATGAGAAAGAGCAGCAGCGTCAAATATAAAACGCATCGCACACAAGAGCTGTGGAGAGTAGCGTTGTGAATGAAAATAAAAATGGAAGCTTTGCAAGAGATTTTCATTAGTTCGGCGTCATTGCGCACGTGTATCGTCCGTTTAAAGTTTGGTCGGCGAGCCAGATTTCGGTGATGTGAGTTTCGAGATTTGCAATTCAAAAGCGTCGAAGTAGTTGGCTCCCTCGATATAGGTATAGGGATTATCGTTGACGGTCGGACTGAGTCTAAGTGGCCAAGTTGGACCTTTTCCTGTACTACTGTTCTGACTGTCGTAACGAGCTTAAAAATTCAAAGTTTCGGGTATATGAGCGGAAGTCGACATTATAAAAAGGGAGATTTTTTAGTAATATTCGAAAATTGATCGATTTCATAGCTCCATTTTAAATTTATTTCCGAGACAATTTCCATCGTAAAGTTATACCTATTGCTTTATAGTCGAAACTATCCAGCGCTTGTCCTGCGGCAATTTTCCCGGCGATTCAAGTTGAAAAGTCGCCGCATTGAAGGATAAATTATGGGACTGTTATACTTGCGGAAGAATTTAGCCCTTAGCGCGAAGTTTATCAGGCTCTTGACTTGAACTACCGGCCGATCTCTTTATATACCTTTAAAAATACCACATTGTCCTCGTCGTCGTTCTCGCTTATATATTTCTTCGTTCTTCAGACGCGTCTCTTTCTTTCTATCACGACGAGAAGAGAATAACCGTTTGATAACCGATAGTTGAAGTTTGTTTCGTAATTGATCACCGGAAGTAAGGTTGCACTGATGATGTTGGATGAAAAATTTTGTAGGAATGCGCTATAACAAAATTATTTCCCGAGAGTTTGCCTGTACAACTCTGGCTTGCCTTGTCGGTTCATTAAAAACTGTTGTGCACCCGTTAATGGTGGCTAATGAACGAAAGTTTTTCATTGAATCAAAACTTTCTTATTTTTATCGTACAAAAAAAAAGAGTGAACGCAACGAGTTCTATGCCCCTGGGAAACAGTAGTGCTGTGTTAAACTTTCGTCGCGACAATTATTTTTTCCGAATATATTCTTAAAGAAATATATTACTCGAAAATTACGATATAGCTTATCTTAATCTTTTTTTTCTTTGACTTTGCGTCTCTCAAATCTCAACTTTCCCTCTCTACAAAGAAAAGCCCGCGCGTTAATCTCGGAAAACACCATCCTTCCCCTATATGTATATACATATAAAGCGAGCCAACTTGCGACTTTAACGGTCACCGCCGCCGGCGTCGCCGTTATTGTTATTATACCCCTGAGCGGGCGAAAAATCCGAGGCGCTCCTTTACGAGGCGCTAAACTCCTGAGGCAGTCAGCATCAGTATAGCGGGGGCATAATTCATTCCGCCTTTTGAGTCAGGCCTGTGTCGCGGTTAGCTTTTATGTATATACGGCGTAAGTTTTGAGAAGCTTTCTTTTCTCCTGAATCTCGCTGTGTATATATATATTTATCAAAAAGGAAAAGTACATATAAAACGCGTGACTCTTATTCTCGGGGTGTTATATACCAGATAGAACGATATGACTTACTTTCCTCCTCGGAGAGATCCTCGCCCAGGCACTGCAGTACCGCTCGTAGATCGGAAGCGGTTATGTAGCCGCGGTTGCGCTTGTCGAACACCTGCAACATTGTTGTACAAAAGGGCTGATGTAATCGAGAGAGAGAGAGAGAGGGTGTTTACATGGTTGTATAATTAATCGATTGCTGTCTGTGTGTGTGTGTGTGTGTGTGTACGCTTGCGTTGACTTGTATAAGTGATTCATAGTATAGTATATAGGTAGTTCGAAGGAAAAGGAGTTATGTATACGACTAATTTTATTTATAGCGTCCTCGTAAATTCTCGCAAACTTTTCTCAAATATTCCTCGAAACTCGACAGTAAAAATGATTTGCATCTCATATCATCCCCCTCGCGAAATGATAAGCGTTATCCACACTTGAATTGCTTATTCTTTCTTTCTTTCTGAAGGAAAATTAATTACCAAAGTATAATACTCGTCGCAAGTGTAATGAGGGTAGGTTAAATCCCTCTTCGTTTCTTCTTCGCATAGAGAGAGAAAGAGAAAGAGAGACGAGTCGAAGCGGCAGCGAAGAATAAGAAGAGCAAACTCGTTCGTCTTAGTAAAACGATTAGAGTCGGAATAGTGGCGAGATCCGACTCGCATAACAATTGCTATAGCCAATTCCAGCTATATATAGTCCGACTCTTTCTCAGCTCGAGCTCTATATATGGACGCGGTGGGGGTGGGTAGAAGGAGGATGGATCCTAACTTTTCGTTAACGCAATTTTACGCGAAACAAATGAAAACCATTTGCCAGGCTATACCCAGCCGGCTGCAGTGTGTATATCTCGCTGCGCACCCGGGAATGTATATGATAATGCGTATTAAATTTCTTATTGCGAACTTGCGCGCATCAGCTTCTTTTCTCAGCTGGGGAATTGTATTTCCGAGAGTAGGTAATGGCGAAAGTTTTCTGGATAATATTTTCTATTGTATATAATTTACGAACGTGTGTGGAGTGATTACATCATCCCAAACAGACAGATTAATCAGTATACCTTTGAATATTCGTAAAATACACTATCATAGCAATCGGACTGTAGATATAACTCTCAAATCTAATCAAAATTAAATTGAACCGCACTGTAATACAACGATGTAATCAACGGCTGACTATAAAATAATCCAACATTAATACCAACAAAATCAAGCTCTCACCATACGTCTCTCTTCACCTCATCATTTCCGTCGCGGCTATTAACGAGCTTCCCGATTCCCCGATTATCAGGACAATTTACCGGTGTAGGTCCAGTCTGCAAATCAATCGAGCTTGGGACAAAATGCGGAAGTAGGATTGATGGCAGAGCCAGCTGGGAGTCGTCCTCGTGGTTTGCTTCGCGCGCGGACGGATTTGATCGCCGACGGCATCCGTCATTGCTCTCTCTCTCTCTCTCTCTATCTCTATTCGAGCCCTATATATATAACTTATCGCAATTTCACGGCCCCGTAAACGTCTTCCGGACATTTCGCCGCTCAATGCTCGCATCGCCGGAGATATACTATTACCCTGAGAGAGAGAGAGAGAGAGAGAAAGCTTCCTTCGACTCGAGAGTTGATTATACATGCCTCTTGGAGATGCACGTATCTGTGCTACTATACACTGAGGGACTCGCAATATTCTGGCTCTTTTATGGCTAGGCTATACATCAGTATATAAAGGGCTTATTTTATTCTTGCGCAGTCAGCCTTTGATAGATGTGATGACTTCGTTGCGTATAGAACGCGCTTTTTGCGGGAAATTGAAGCTTGGTTAAAGCTCGATTTAAGCGGAAGCTTCATACCTCGCGGTTTAGCATAATTAATGCTCGTTTTGTCTTTCGGGAGTGGATAATTAGCTCTCGTATATAAGATACATCGCGGTGTGGTACATAAGGGCTTTCCTTAACGAGACGGATCTAATCGTGATTTAAAATTTAATCAACGGAATCCATCATAGAGTAATTTGCGCAAGCTCCCTCACGCCACAAAAGCCATTTCAAAGCGGCGATTTTGATTGCCAGCCAATTTCTGCGTTTCGCGACTCATCGGAGTTACACATACACACACACCTATCGATACCTTTGGAATGCAAAAAAAAGTACTGAAAAATGCCATTTGAAGAAGAGCAGGGAGAGAGAGACAGTTTTTTTTCACGGATAAAGGAGGAAATGGAAAGCTGAAAAATCGTATATCCGTCCGACGATCGGTCGTCGTTTCTTCTTCCTAGTCGATATATCGAAGGATCGATAGCCCGAGCGATATCGTCCCGATTGGCCCCTTTACAGCCGCTAACGTCATAGATTGCTGCTATAACTGCTAGAGATTTGTTTTTCCCATGATATATCGACTGTATGCTTTCTCTCGCACTACTCTCTGGAAATTCACGTTTCCAAGAAACGCCGCTTCTTATTTCTTCTGTAAAAGCAATCCGTGTGGATCGTCGAAAATTATGAAACCAGAGAGAGAGAGAGAGAGAGAGAGAGAGAGAGGCGATTGCTTCGCAATTCTGGCATCCATTATTTCGATAATTGACGGCGTCTGGTATACGATAGGGAGGAAATCAATCGGGGAATATATACATCGCGGCCTCATTGGGGCTTGCGGTTGAGTCTATACCTATACAAAACGTCATCGCCGTGAATTTTCGAATTGTAATTTCGATCGCCGTGTACAGCGCACAAAACACACTGTATAAATACACTCGTTTTTACGAGTAGCCCGAGTATATGCAATTATTGGACTTCCCGGAGAATTTGAAAAACGCTACATCGAATGGACGATATATACACGTCGCGTAAAAACAATTAGCCCGAAAATTTTCACCCAACTATCCTCTCTGTGTATGTTTGTGTGTTTGCGCTCGAAACAACATTGAAATATATGCTGATTTGATCAACCCTAGCGTTCGTTAAACTTTTAACAATGAGAGACTCCCATTGTTCCGAATAACCGTCCCTCTATATACAGCACACACACACATACAAGAGAAATAAACTAAACGCCCGCAGCAAGTTCGAATAAACGCTGCGTGTTTACAGATATACAATTCGTTACACTGCTCAAAGCCCGCGTTGTTTTTCTAATTTTCCATTCGTTCAGCGCAAGAAATGAATTTACGACTATATGTATGTATCTCGGTGACCACCATACACGCGCGACGATTGGAAATCCCAATTTCACGCGTAAGAAAACTGCGTTAATTCTCGTTCTCGAGATTATCCGCATACAGTAGGCGGCGTCGTGTTATCGGATAAAAAATATATCGCTCATGATTATCGTGTATAACATCGTCATCAGATTTTATCGTCGAAATTATTAATTCATCGATATATATGTATAGGAAAAAAATTTATCGACGCGACGTGGCCCCTCTCTCGACGTGATCTCAGCCGCTTTTCCACTCGATCGCGATCACTATATAGTGGGATGATTAATCGAGACGTCGTCTCGGGGCTCAATTAACTTCCGGTTAAATTATCGGCTCCGCGAGGAAGAGCTACGTTATATACGCGCGGTGCTATATATACCTGTATATGTGCTAAAGCTTGCGTGTTTCATCCTTTGCTGTATATAATATGACCGGCAGTATATAGAGAAGAGTTTCACGAGAGGGATGGATTTTTACACGCAGGAAGAAATAAATCTCTTCGCGCATTCACCAACTGCATTTGTATACGATCGTATATATGGCTTTGTATTTCCTCTTGCCCAGCAGGAAAACGTTTCTTCGGATACTCTTATATATGTACTCATCATCTATATACACTAAACAATTCAATCGCAATTATAAAAACCAAGCCACATTGCCAGTTTATTATATCCCCGACATATAGCCGTTATTGTTTCGAATTCCATCGAGCGCACCGTTAAAATCAACTCTCGTCCCTCTTATAAATCCTTATATACAGAGCGTGCGCGCACGCGGCGTGAGTTTTTAAAGCTTCAGTGGACTCGCGGATAAAGAGGGTAAGAGGCAAGAGCAATTAAAGTAAACCGCGTACAATCGGCGCGAGTTTGTACGTGTTGCGATTACCGATAAGAGACGTGTTTGCTCGGATTTACCTATTAAATGCCGTTAACTAACCGCAAGTGTGTTTTCCCCTATACATCAGCTATAGTGGTTGCAGAACGACTGATCGTTCGGAATAAATTCGGTTTTCCAAAACAGAGTATTTTAGCCACGAGAGGCGCGCGTTTATTTCCAGCTCCGATATGGCACGGTATACACCTTCGTCTGTATAGGGACGGCTCTCTATATCGTTTGGGAAAAATACGGACGGCGTCGAACTACGGTTGGTAAAATTCACGATATAGCTGCAGCTGGAAAGCTTATACGGCAGGTCTCTCACCCTCGTCCCTGATCGTCTTATTTCCTTTTCCAAGCTCGCGCCGCCGTCGTTTTCTTATTCGTTCGTTCTTTCTTATTCTCTTTTCTGCGGGTATTCATTTGTAGTGGTTTTTCTAATAAGCCCAGACCCTCCTTAATTCTTTTTATCCGCTTTGGCTTTTTGTGTGCCGCTGACATCTTTAGCTCTGCTCTCATTTGTGCCTCTTTCTTTTGCCCTATAGCACACAAATACGCCGCAACTTTTTACCGGCTGTGCTGTGTGTGAGAAAAGGTGCGGGTCGCTTTTCGATTGAGCGGATTTTACGTGCGTAAACGCAGAAAGTTGCAGGAAGTTCTGGGAAAATTTTCACGTGTAAAATCGAAAAATTGCCATTGGCAAGTACGCAGCAGAACTTGGAAAGAGGAAAACTTTCGACTTCCTCTTTCTCTCTCTCTCTTTTCCAGAACGACTGCGCGAACTCAAACTTCTTTTCAGAGCCATGAAAAACAGCCTTATTAAAAATGTTCACGTGTTTTACACATTCTCCATATCATATATACCTTGTATATTGTTTCCGGTGTCTCGCACACACTTTTACTTTTAGAATCTATCTCTCGTCGCTCTCACCGATTTTTATTCTCCCTTTTCTCCTTCAAGAATAGCGGGAGGATGGCCAACTCGCGGAGATTAAAATATCGACTCGCTAAGTAGAATGCGCGCTCCTTTCATCCGGCCCTCACTTCTCTGCTATATACTACTGGCCTGCTTCGTCGCTCTCGTCGTGCTAAACTCTTTAGTGTTCAGCCGCGGACAGTTTTCCGGTGGCAGAGGAGGAGGCGCTGAAAAACCGAGGACTAAAACGCTGCAGTCATTCTTCTTCGCGGCTTTTCTTGCTCGACGGAAGACTAACCGATGCCTCGGTAAGAGGAAGAAGGAAGAGAGATGTATTTTAATTTTTTTTTCTTTTAGGGCTGTGTTTTAGAGAGGGAAGGTGTGAAAAATTGCAAGACGAATTTCAGGGGGGATTTGCGGGCGAGTGTGGTGTATATATACTTTTCTTTTGGGGAAAATGTACATACGAATTGTTTTCGAGGATGTTGAGAATTTCGGAGGGGAGGGTCACGTGCAACAGGTTGACGTAATTCAAAAGGATAAACAATGTAGCGTATTTATTTTCTCATATTCTGAACAGATTTTTTTTTTCAGCCCGGATTTTTGTGCAGGCCTTAGCGCAGTGTCGAGAGTTGTTAATTAGGCCGCGGATATATTGATTAAAATTAGCAGCGCGCGCGGTGAGTCTATAATTAAAGGACAGTGTGCTTCGCGGGGATGGGTGTATCCTTAAAGTGGCACGTTTATTGGATCGAGGCGTGAAGCTTGCATCAGAGCTGGTTTTGAGAATTTTGTTTAACGCGAGAAAATTTTTTTTAAATTAAAGGGTATATACCTCAGCCTTTTTTTTGCTAATAAGGTTTTTACGCCGGATCAAAGGCGCGGCTAACGGCCAAAGCTGATAGAATCTCGTTATAAACTATTAAAAAGAGAGAAATTCTTTGATGTTTACGTATTTACGTAAGATTATATTTAGCGAACGTTGCAACGTCGCACTCAAAGTAAAAAGCGCGAAAAATTCGACGACTTTACATACGCAGCCAACGGCCTGGAAAATATCCAAGGAAACGCATTACAGTAAAAAGCTATACCGCAAAGAAATTGAAATTCGATTCGTGTATCTCCTCAAAAACTCACTAGCAACACATATCATTGTCGTGTAAATCGCAACTATTCAACGCAAATTTAATTTTCACACACAAAAGCTCGCGCTTATAACCGCGTAAGTATATAAAAGCGAATATTTTTTCAGCAAACATCGAGCTGCAGCCGCAGGCATCTTGAAATTCTCCGCACGACACGTAATTCTTCACAGCCGTTCGCTTTGCCAAAGTAAATTCTCCGAGCTTTCCATTAAAGGCTTCTTCTGCTGCTCGTCTCGCGAAAAGAGACGTGTCGCAAGAAATTTCTCTCGCAGTAAAATCCTCGTATACATCTGCATAGCTTTTTTTCAGGCTCAAATCAGCCATTGAGAGCGAAACCGGAAGCACAGGCCGACACTCGGAAGCTGGTATACAGCAGGTAGAGTAGAGAGAGAGAGAAAAAAAATGGAAAATCGCCGACGACAAGGGAGTGTGGAGAGGACTCTGTGTAGGCCGGTCTGCAGTCATTAGAGCGCCATTGTGTGAAGCCAGGGCTAAAGGAGAGGACGGCGGTAAGTACAAATGCCCGAGACGCGCTGGAATTTTGAGGAAAGGGCTCGTGTGGTATGTACGGCGTCTTAAAGGGAGCGAGTGGACGATCGTCGCGATTTCTTTGAGAATTTTTTTTTTCAGTTTTTAGGATGCATATAAAAAAGAAGACATATATACTCAATATCGCAGTAATATTAGGCACGAAATCCTCAGCAGCTCGCATTTCATTCGGGATCAAAATTCCGAAATCCTGGTGGCGACACTTCCGATTCGCTCGCGCATACTACACTATATACACTCGGGCATCACTTTGCATATTCCGAAAATCAGTTTCTCTGCCTATATATATATATATGTGTGTACGGCTCTGCGCATTTTAGCGGAATGGCGACCCCGGTAGAAATATTCGCTCGAAAAAAAAGAGTGTGTATAGCATCAGCTCGTGGGAATACGAAACGGACGAGAGAAAAATGAGCAGCGCCATCAGGCGAGCGAGCCGTTGGAGAGCATCCAACGATGTAAATCGGTTCGTGTCGGAAGGAAGCATAGACGCGACGGCTTAATTTCTGCTTATGTATTATATCCGGATGAGATGGAATTTCGCGATAGCCGTTGAAAAATACACGGATCATCGATACAAAAGCAGCTGTATTTATAGACTTCGAGAAAAAGCTCGTCGTCGTCATCAGGTTGTAGACTTTATTTCGCTCTGCGCGAATGAGAGACAGCAACGAGATTAAAGTTCTCGACTATACATCCATATATATGCATGAGCCTATCGATTTTAATAAATCCCGCATATACGTTTTTATCTCCTGAAATTTTATAGTCACGACCGCGCGTATAGGAAACTTTTTGGAAAAAACGGACAAGCATTCGAAATTAACCACCAAAACTTTTACTACCTCGAGTATATCCTCCTCCGCCGGAAACTGCATATTCAGATAAGCCGAGAGTGTATAATATACAGAGGGTGAATAATAATAAATCGCGCGAATTCGAAAAAAAAAACGCATAAGCGATACGGCGCGACAAAGACTGCATATAGTTCGCCTCCATCTAAACGCCGGGAAAAGCAGGCGGTATATGGTTATAAAGGTAAATCACGCCTCGGCCTCCCGGAGGAGGTGTATACTGCAGCGAAGCAAGAGAGAGAGAGAGGAAATATAATAGACATCGGCTTGTAAAAACACGACTATATAATGCTGCAGCTGTTGCTCTCGAAATTGAATCGCTGTAAAGGCCTATCTTTTAAATTAAGCTCGATGCAATAACGTGCTAATACACACCAGAGAATAAAAGCTCTTCAAAGAAAGAAAAAAAATATTCTACGAGCGAACAAATCGGAGCGAAACGATTTTGCGCAACACTTATCTCGCCTAATGCTCGACGCTTATATACGTGACTCTAATGACACGAGCGCGTAAACTCTCATACACGGCGGCGCACACCTGAGAGCGCGAGAGAAAGTCGAGAGAGAAAAAAAAGGACTCGCTATATACGCGAGTCGTCAAAGCAAGAGCGCTGCACATTACGCGCTAAGTAATGCGATGATAAAAAGCGCAGTTCTCGCTTGCTGCAGTACTATAGACACATATGTATGTATGCGTGTGTGTGTTTTACTCGCGCTTCCGCTCGTTCCATCCCTGATGCGAGTCTAGAACGGCTGATGGGGCTACTAACAAAAAACAGCGACACGCGAGTATATACGTATACTCTGTAAAGCTTTTTTATTCTCCAGAGAGCTGGTATAAGGACTGCGTAAAAAGGTGTTGTCGTATACGTAGGTGGCTTTCGATATTGTTATTTCGTTAATTATCGTCGACGTGGCGGGAAGAATTACACGTAAACAAAAAGAAAAAATGACGGACGGCGAGTTTGAAAAAGCGTTTCAGTTTAAAAGTCCCGAGAGAAATGATAACAACATTTCATTATATTTTCATTTCGCCTCTTTCGCCAACAATGCGCCCAGCTCCGAGAGT
>UCQR01037730.1:5792-18968 GCA_900474235.1 Cecidostiba semifascia | reverse complement strand
TATTGGACGAAATAGACTCATCCATATATAGTTGGTGCTTGCTACAGGCTAAACGTTTGTTTTTGTTTTTTGCAGCCACTTGTTTTCGTATTACCAAGAACTATCAGCAATGTAAGGATTGCCTTATGAAGGCTGCTGACTGCTTCAAGCAGAACAGATCGTATCCTTTGTCATGTTTTGATTATGCTATAAGTACTTTCATTTGATTGAATATGATTGTGTTGCAAAATGTTCTATAATTTTAACTCTATGATTTATAATTTATATATAAATGGTGAATCATTCCTTAAAAATGCTTACTCTCTAAAATACTTTTGTGAAATATAAAATAATTATTTCATCATTTCAAAACTTGTTCAATATATATTTTCCTTAACAATTTGATTGATATCAACAGATGGTTCCATGCAGCAAAGTGAGTTATTTTTTTTTATTTCATTTTTTCTTTAATTTAATTTTCTTTTTTTTTTAAATTAATGTAACATTTTGAATGATATACTTTCAGGAATTACGAGCAGGCTCTTTTAGTTTTGAAAGAAATGAATCAATTAGCAGAAGCACCCAAGTTGGCACATAAAGCTTGTTCACTTTATGAACAACATGGTTCTCCAGAATCTGGTGCAACAGTTCTGGACAAGGCAGCAAAAATGCTGGAAGCTACTCAACCAGAACAGGCATTAGAATTGTACAGACGAGCATCTGACGTTGTTATGGTAGATGAAATTATTTTTACAATCAACATTGGATTAGACACAAAAACCTTGATATATTTTCTATTATTAGGGAGAAGACAGTCCCAGGCAAGCTGCTGAATACATGAGTAAAGTTGCTCGAATTTTGGTAAAACTTGGAATGTATGATCAGGCAGCTGATGCTGTCCGCCAAGAAATTGGCATGCATCAACAAATTGACCATCAACCATCAGTGGGAAGATTAGCAGTAGCATTAGTTTTGGTTCAACTAGCAAGAGGAGATCAGGTTGCAGCTGAAAAAGCATTTAAGGAATGGGGGAATTACTGTGATGCACCGGAGGTAAAAATTGAAAAATAAAGGATACAAATTCAAACTCTTAAAACATACACAAACTTGTAAAATTTTATGTCTTCAATACAGGTACAAACTTTAGAAATGTTACTGCAAGCCTATGATAATGAAGATGCAGATGCAGCGAGATCAGCACTTAATAGTCCATTTATTAAACATATGGATGTAGAATACGCAAAGCTTGCTCGAGGTCTTCCATTACCACAGCAAGAGTATGCTGTGCCACCAGTTGGTGTACGAGCAAATGCTGCTCCTTCATACATATCGCCTAATGCCAATAAATTAACAGGTCAGGCGACCGTTGAAGCAGAAGTCAATCAAGTAAGATAACAAGTTTTTTAAACTTTTAAAAAACCAAACTTAGTTTCAAATTGTAACAGATTGTTTGCTCTTTTCAGGAGGAGAAAATCTCTTCACCCAATTATGAAGAAGAAGAAGAAGAAGAAGAACCAATCAGTAAACCTACTTCAGTTGCAGAATCTCACTACGATTCTCAACCTACACCTCAACCTGAAACTAGTCCACCACCTGCTCCATCAGTAACACAGGAAGAAGAGGAAGAAGATTATGAAGGCGGCTTATGTTGATCTCACAAAATTCTTAATAATTCGATTGTAGCTATCGCCCATATAGCTATGTCAAGCCAATGTACTGTTTATTGTCTTTATATAGATTATGTGCTGTGTTGATTCATACAAAAATTTTAAAAAATGCTTAAGCGTATACAAATTGTTTAAAACTTAACCCCATCTTGCACATTCAAAATGTATATTACTATCAGAGTTACACAGCTAAAATATCTTAATTATGAAATTTTTTTAAGCATTTAGCTTTGATGAAATTCTTGGGAAAACAATTGATCAATTCACAATGCAATTATAATGATGATTGATTGTCTCACAGTTACAGATATGCGACTCTGAACTCGTGTCGAGTGCACCGCAAATAAAAATGTTATAAATACTGAAATGTATAAGCCTAAAGTAAAATGCATTTATTCTTAAACAAACCTAAAAAACAATTGATTTTTCCTCATTCTTTTCCACCAACTGGTTGTGAAAGACACTGACACCTTTATTTTCCATAATTTTCATGTTCATTAATCCAATTTTCACTTTAGTTAATTAATGACATTAATTCGGTATAATATTGATATACTGATATATAAATAAAGTGTAAAAATCAAACATATATTTTGGAGGTTATGATGCTAAAATATAAAAAACAATTTAAAAATACCTTGAAAATGCAAATACTCAAACGTCCCTGCGTTCCTTGACTATAACTGCACTAATATCTTTTACAATCAAAAACAAGTAATTTAATAATGACGAATACGAACAAAATGATTCACTTTATATACCTACAGGTATTTTCTGCATGGTAAACACTTTCAAACTGTCATATGTTGAGGCGATCGCCCGCGCGTTTAGCCTCCGCCATTTTAACTGATGATCTAAAACAGATCCATTTTTAAATGTTTATAATTATAGTCTGATTATAAGTTTAATATAGTGAAACAAAATATATCTCTTCATAGAATCAAAATAAGATTTAACATTGTTAAAAGAACTAAAAAGTTAAAAAGATTTTGGATCAGAATCTCAGTTGAAAATTATTATGATCAATTTTATTAAAAACTCCAAAGTAAAATGTCAATTCACCGTTTGATAAAAATTAAAACATTTCGCAATTTGCAAAATGATTGCTGATTGCTAAATAACCCAACCGAAAGTTATACTCGTCACGATACGTAAACAATTAGTCATCTGACAGAATAAATGACAACCTATATTAGTTTCTTGCTCTGAAAAATGAAAATAAAACCGTATTGATGCTAGTGGTCGTTGCCAAAGAGAAGTGTAGATCTATATGTAGGCAAAAACGCAAAAACGCGAGATAATATCCGTATATAGGTGCAGCTGTGTGTTAACAATACGTCACGTACAGACTGCTGCACACATGAGAGCCTATCATCAAGCGAGGAATCGTTCGTAACGACAATAGAGCAAGAGAGGAGGTGTCGCGAGCGTAACGGCTGCTGCTTTTCGGACATTCCATTCAGGTTTTCCCGCAGAGCGACACGACTTCGGCCGAGGGTATCGATTCCTGAAGAAAGAGAGGATGGCTCGCTGAAGTTTTAGTGCTTCTGCTGCTCGGCTCTGAACTTGCGCGGAGGAGAAGCACCTCGCGGAAGGTCGCGCGAGGAAATAGTTTTACTGCGCGTCTCGTCTATTTCATTACTCTTTACTCTTTATAATACTACTACACGTCGTACACTCCTACCGTGACTCATAATAACAGGGTCCTCTCTATAATCTCCTTTGTGTTATCGCGCGGATCTCGGGCTTCTTGACAGCTGATCTTTGTGTTGACTCCCTGTGAATGGAAAGTTACTCTTCAGCTCAGACATACTGACAAGTCTCATCACTGGCCTTTTGTTGGCATACTTTTGAGTAATTTTTTTGGAGTACACTTCTAGACCATACATCATCAACATGGACGCAGGATTCTCTTCGTACCACAACGGTGGTCCCACAAGGGAGCAGGACTTTAGCAGACTGGCCCAGACGGTTGGCACGTCGATATTGAAAATATCGCAGAATGGTAAATTGCTGCGACTTACAAACAGGACTCTGATATTTATTAAAGGTACCTAATGATTTGTGTGATTTTCAACTTTAGTGTCTTCAATGCAAAAGATGGTTAATCAACTTGGTAGCTCAACAGATTCACAAGAACTGCGGAATCAGCTGTAAGTTATGCTTATATGTATAGTTGAAAGATTTGTCCAGCATTACCGATTGTTTGCATTATTAATTTACATTTATTTTTCTTTACTACCAGTCATCAAATACAGCACTATACTCAGCAACTTAGCAAGGATACGAAAGGAAATCTCAAGGAACTAGCTATTTTGGCAAGCAGTTCAGGTTCTAGTAGTCCTGGGGAACAGCGACAGCACAAAATGCAAAGTGAACGACTCCTGGATGAATTCCTTGCAGCTCTCAACAATTTCCAGGTAGATATTGCATCATACACTACAGAATTTACTTTTCTGCACTTACATTGCAAAGATTAAGTAACATTTTCAACTTTTTAACAGAGTGTACAAAGGTTAGCTGCAAGCAAGGAAAGAGATATGGTTAAAAAGGCCAAGTCTAATGTTGGTATAGGACCCTTTGGTGAGAGAAAGCAAGAGACACTTATTGAGTTACAAGACAATAAAAGTCAAAAGCAAATTCAACAACAGCAACAGCAAGAAGAACAGAATATAAGAATGCTGGAAGAACAAGAAGCAAATATTGTTAAACTTGAAGTATGTCAAATTTTTATCTTCGGAAAGATGAAAAAATCGTCAGCTTTTTTGTACAGATTCATTTATCTAATTATTTTTCTTTCAGACTGACATAAATAGCGTAAATCAGATATTTAAAGAACTTGGTTCAATTGTTCATCAGCAAGGAGAAGTTATAGATTCAATTGAGGCATCTGTTGAGAGGACGGAAGTATTTGTTAATGAAGGTTCTACACAGCTTAGACAAGCATCCACCTACAAAAATAAACTGCGCAAGAAGAAGTGCATACTGGCAGTAATTGGTGCTGTCATTTTGTCCATTCTAATTGGGATCATTGCTTGGAAGAGTTCCTCATCTTAGAGTTAATAAGTACTTGACCACTTTTAACAATTTTTTATCATGTTGGCGAGTTCTGGCATGAATTAAATCGTGATCGCTTTGATAGTTGGCGAGCAGATACAGGAGAATAACAAGCCATAAAAATATAGCGAAATATAACAAAACCAGGATTGTTGGTTGTACAATCAAGCAAGTGCCGCTATTGTTAATAATTCGTGATAATATTTGTGTGCAAGACCTATCTCTTGTTGATGGATGAAGAACAATTTAAGTGACACCTGGTGTCTATTTGTACTATACGTTTTTCGTCATGCATCAATAGAAATACTGAAAAATTATTACTGAGTTTACAATTTGAAAAATTAAGGGGACGTGTGGATAAAAATCTATATTTTTGAAGTAATGTTTCATTAATTGACGAATAAAATTATTTGTTAACCCAATAAGTATAATGCAATAGATTTTTTTAGCTTATATTTCAAATTTGATAAAGCGTTTTAAATATTTTTAATGAATTTTGATAATATTTTGCTGTTTAAAAATTATATTACTTTATTTTTATTTGAACGTAATATCCCCTTAATAAATTCAGTCAAATGTTAAAACTATTCCACTGAAAGGATCATGTAAAATGCAAATATAAATGTATTGATTGAAAGTTATGATGCAGTAATGAAGTAATGTGCAATACTGTTATCACTTCAGAGGTCAAAGCACAATAATTGTAAATGTGTTACTTTGACAATGCTTAATCAGTCATTCCGAAAATTAATTTAAGGTTTTTGATTTAACTCGTATACAAAGCTTTGTAACCCATTTCTGAAAATGTGTATGTATTATCTTACTATTGTAATTATTATTATTATTGTTATTATATTACAATTATTAATAAACAATTGAAGTTATTTTAATTAACATTTAATTTAATAAGTTAATAACGTCGAGTAAATTATTTAAGTGGTCAGTCTTAATTACTGCAATAATCTCAAAATTATTCTTACTTGCGACGCGCTTCTAAAAACGGTAAATTTTATAAAGCATAGATTTTTTTTGTTTATATGTACTCAAGTGTAAAAATCTAATTTTAATAAAGAAATAAGTATTTAATAAAAATGCACTTATCATTTGTTTCATATCATTTGTTCAATTTTAAAGTATTCATGATACCTATAATATATAAGTAATTACTTAAATAAATTTAGTAATTTAGTAATAACTTAAGTAAATTTACTGACCTATTCTCACTCTTATGTATATGCCATTCGAAATACATATTTGTGCATATATATATATATATATACATAAACATTTATTTTGTGGCTTTGCTTATAATACAAAACTATAAAAGCTTAATCTGAACGTCTAAAATTAGAAAATCAGGCAGTTTTTTAAATTCTATACGATAGCTTGCGCGCTGTTGAATCGGCCATATTGTATTGGATACTTGCTCCACCTACACTTTTCCAGATTAACCACAATCTAGTGGGTGTCTATTTATTTCGTATAATGTTTTCGCGAGAATACCACGGTATATACATATATATTATATAGGAATTTGCAATACGCACTGTACAAATGTCAAATCGTCGCAAAATCATATCATTGATAAATACTTGAGTGATTCGCGTTGATGAATCCAACATCGCATTCTTCATGGTTTTTTATAGTGTAATTAAACAGGCAGCACATTGACGAACAATCTGTCAGACGGGCATATATCCAAAATGTGGAAGTTCTCCTTCACTGTCGTTCTTTTACTGTACTTCACGCAATGCGAGGTTAGAACTTTGTTTTGAAAAACTTATTCCTAATGGTATTTCCTTATCACGTGAGGGATTATAATTTTGCAAAGTTTATGCACGCATTCGCTATATATAAGTCATATTTGATGATTGCATTTGTTGATTATCACTTCTCACTTGATCGATTGGATTTTAGGCATCATACGATGACAAAAGATGCCACTGTATATGCCCAGATGTTGACACGGTTCTTAACAGAACGACACCAGGTGACAAAAAAGTATTAAACTTCATCACAAATGTTCCAGCAGATAAATGGTAAGCTTTACTTAACAGTTTCTGTATAACTTATATACTACTTCTAATTTAATACTTCTTGGATACTTCAATACATTGTTATTTTTTCATGAACACAGTAATTGTGATGATGTTGTTGTACCCAGAATAGGGGATCCAATAAAGGGCAAAGAACAAATATTTTGTCCTCGATGTGATTGTAAATATGAAAATAGAAATACTACGATTATTAAGGTAAGATTTATTTTAAGGTTTACTTTTACTCATTATTAAGTTGATAACAAAACTAATTTCTAATTACTAATTGTTTGACTTTTATTACAGATTGTAGTTATAATTGTTATATGGGTTATATCCCTTTTAGTAATTTATATGTTATTCCTAATCTGTCTGGAGCCATTACTAAATAAGCGATTGCATAAAGCTGCTGGAAATGTTGGCTACCAGGAACACAATAATGAAGAGGTAGATAATGTAATTTTTATACCAATGAATTTAATGCATAATGAACAATCAGAGCACATAGATTAGCAGCTTCTTTATATGTTTCTATAATTAGCACTTTATTTGCTTCTTGCTTTGTTTACGTTTTGTTGCTTATTTTGTAAATTTCTTTTGTTTGATTTCTATTTTTGTAAATTTACAAATAAAATTATTACAAAATTTTTTTTTCTTTTTTTTCTGTACTTCAAATAATCTTTGAGCATTAAATCAGCAATGTTTTGTATAAAATTTGTTTATTTGAAAAAAACAAACATGTATAAATTTTATAATTTTATGTAGGATGATACCTCTGTCGCACCTGGAATGTCACATGCAATGGGTGTCAGAGGCAATGTATTGAATCGGGTTGGCCATCAACAAGATAAATGGAAGCGCCAAGTTCGAGAACAGAGACGTAACATTTATGATCGTCATACAATGCTTAATTGAAGTTGTACATTAAATTTTTCAATACTCTTAAATTCCACTTTATACATATTCAATATTTAATGGATTCATGGGAAACATTTTGTTTTTAAATTTAATTGATGTAAATATTTACTATCATTTTTTATTTATTTTAGCTAAACTACAAAAATTAATATAAATGTGTGTATACATGCATACTACTATGAATTAGTAAAAAATTATATATTTTGACTTTGAACATAATTTGTTGAGTAAAAATCATTTTTCAAATAAAATTTGTTTGAAATAATCAGTGTAGATTTTAATTTTTATTAAGGTTGAAGTGCAGTATTGACAACTTTCTTTATTTCATCATAAAAAACCAAAACAAGTGCACCCCCTGTTCCTCGTAATACGTTTGAGAAAGCTCCTTTAAAGAAGGCACTTGGTCCTTCTGTCTTGGTAATCACAAGCCAGCAATCTAAAGTATTTTTATACATTCTTTCAGCTACAGGTCTACCTGACTGCATCATCATTCTTCTGCGTACAGTATCAAATGGGTATGATATAATACCCGATACCGTTGTTCCTGTCTTAAATGAAATATTTTACTTAGATTTTTAATGCATTCGAAACTTAAAATTATTCCCAATATAAACAAACGTACCTGAGCAATCATAAAATTTATAAGAAATGGTGAATATTTTGGGTCAGCTACATATGATGCTTTGATCGTATCATACAATCCAAAGTAACTTGCTCTGTATATAATAATTCCTTGAACGCTAACATTAAAACCTCTGTACCATCCTATTGGTCCATCTGACTTAAAAACTTTTATTAAGCAATCAGTTGTTCCTTTGAATTCTCTCTTGTCCCCTTTTCCAACATCTGCACCCAGTCTGTGCAAACATGATCATGAAGAGAGAATCACAAAGCAAGAATCAAAAGTAAAATATTATTGCTTGTATATTTAACAAACCTTGTTCGTGCAAAATCAAGAGGATAAACAAACAGGAGTGATGTAGCACCTGCTGCACCTCCTGAAGCTAAATTGCCAGCAAATTGTCTCCAAAATGCATCCTTTGGCACACCCTCCAAAAATATCGCTTTAAATTTATCTTTAAAGGCGAAGTTTAAAGCTTGTGTTGGAAAATATCTAATAACATTGGCAAGGTTGCCTCTCCATAAACTAAAAAACCCAGTTTCTCTTGGTACACGAACAAGAACATCGATGATCCCTACAAGTTTAACATTTGTTTTATAAATTTTCCCACAATTGTTATTTGCCTTTTTCAAATTTAAATTGTTTGTAAAAGTAAGGCACAAATTTAAAAATAGCTCGCGTTTAACATAATGTTTCAATTTAATTAGCTTACCTTTATATTGTTGATCTGGTTTGATTTGCTTTGATGTGTGTTGTACTTGAAGTAATAGCTTTACACGCTCTATTGGTGCGACGGCAGTCTTCGCTACTGCGGCCGATATTCCTCCGGCAAAGAAATCTATCAGGAACGACTTTCCTATACTATCTGACATGTTATGAGATGATGTAAAGCGTTTATAGTAAAAGCAATGAGGAACATAGTAATAACATGCAACTATTGTTAATTAAGTTTAAATCAAATTATATTTATTAGTCCAACTTTTAAATTACAAGCTTAGGCTAAAATATCCTGCACAGAAGCAATGTGTGCACTACTACATTGATAAGGCTGCTCTTTTTTGTTTTTTTTTCTTTTATTTTTTGACAAGTTTTAAGTAGAATTTTTGTCAACAAACTTCAGATGGTCGATTTTGTTTTATCTCTGTTCTACAGTGCATATTATTTGACAAGGTGTAAAAGATAATTTTCAATGAAGATTAATTTTTTTGCTTTTATTTTATATAAAGGAAATAGGTTTGTTTTTTCATTAGAAAAGATATAGCGACTCTTTAAATTTACTTTTTACTTTATTTTTTTCAAACTTGAACTCTTTATTAGAGTGTAAGGCTTTGCACACTGGTCTTACAAGTTCACAATTGAGTTAAGATATTTCATCTAAACTTACAATATAACTCTTGCACGTAGAGCTCATGACTCTTACATTATGTCCTAGTTTATGTAAACAATATAAAGAAAAATACAGTAGCTTTTTATTCTTTACACGTAAAATATACTTATATTTAACTGAGTAATTGCGTGGAGATGTGCTTTTATATAAGCCATGAATCTTGGGGACTAGAGAATATTGACATCAACGACACAACATCCTGGGCGACTTTTTTGGAGTACTTTCATTTACTAAACAATTATAAATAAATATTTATTCAAGGAAAGACCTCAGTAAAAATGTGAAAACTAACACAACGTTGATCTTAATATGTCAAGAATAATTAGTATACTTATTAAAAATCTTCAATTTTCACTAACTATGTTTACATTTATAAGAGTAATTTTTAGATCTAGAGACAGGTATTTAAAAATATTTAAAAAGAAAATTTTTTAATAAGTATACTATTATATATCATTGCAGATAATATCACTGTAGATATCATAAATTAATAAATTTACACAATAATACTTCAATGAAAAATGAAGTTTAACAGAATATTTATAGATGTTATAATCACTTGAATTAAGCAAATAATTGGATAAAAATGAGTCTTCACTAACTCTAAAGTTTATTGATTTTTACAAAAGTTTATCCTTGAAAAGGTACACTGAGTAGTAAAATACTCGAAGGAATGATATTCGGCACATCTTGGCATTAAAGTCACTCTAGTGCAGATGGTAAAGTCGTTGCTTCTCATATTGATTCTTTTCTTTGTCATTGAACAGAGAAACTCTGTTTAATTTTTTAATTTGCCTTCGCTCTGAATGCCTTACGAAGGAATGCAAAATAAAATTCTATTATATAAAACGATACATAAAAATAAACATTCAACATCAAAAGAAATTACACGAATTGACAAAAACTAAGTCTAGAAAAGGTTTACGTTTATATACAGATTCATTGCCATTGAAATGATTGACATTAATATTTGGATTTATACACGATTTTCTCTTGTGCAGACAATATTTTTCTTCATTCGTTTAATTATAAGAAAAAAACGACATTAGTTGCGAAATATATTTCACAAAACTATTGATTTTATGGAATGATTGGTATACATCGACATCAAACAGGTTTGAAACAGCGAAACGTGGCAGTAGAAGTATTGCAATTATTTTTTGTAACAGTCTTAAAATAATAGAAAAAGAGGCTTCACAACATAATAAAGAGTAGAACTTTCTCTTTAGTCTTTGCGAGAAACCAGATATACTTCATTGTTTGTTTATTTAATATTATCGAAATTGGGGATAGTTGTAAGTAAAAAAAAGTATTTTAGTTAAAGATTGTATTCTTTTAACCAAGTCTAAATTTTATAGGTAGAATTATTGTTAATTAAAACAACACTAGAACAGATATTGATACCATTTTGGTTCTAAAGAAGGAAATATATCGCAAAGGTGTAGAGAAATACTTATGCAGTAAAGCCTACAAAGTTAGTATGTACGTTAAAACTTTCCACGGAGAAATCTAAAATAAAGGAGTTGCAAGAAACATTCCTCTTCTCGAAAAAATGCATTCGAGGCATATTGGCACTGCTTCTTTACGCCGCGTGTACAGACACAGACTGAAAGAAAGAGGAAAATTAGATTTTGTAAGATAGCGTTTGTGTTATTGAACACTAGCGAATTTTCTCTGGCGTTATTGAAAAGCATTTTAGGTGGCTAGACGGACTTATTCAGTGGCTTCGCACACATACTTTTGCAACGTCCACGCCGGTCATGTTCTTAACAAGCTCTGGAACACGAGATACAATGTTCAAGACCTCCTCGGTCAATTTCTCGGCTCCGACTGCGCCATTGCCACTTGATACCATGGTAATCTTCTTCGCTTGCGAAAGCGGAGCAGCTACCTCGGCAGCGACCTATAAGCACAAATAATCATCATTTAAATTCAAATTCAAATAATTCTTTACTTTTCACACGATGGACTGAAACGATTTATTTAAAATGATCAGATAGTTTTATTTAATGGTGTATTTACCTTTGGAAGAGTATCCAGCATCATGTCGATCATAGCAGCGCTCTTGTATTCATTCCAAGCAGCAGCCTTCTTAGCCATTTGCTCCGATTCAGCTTTAGCTTTAGCCTCAATAGCATAGGCTTCAGCATCTCCGCGAATTTTGATAGCCTCGGCTTCAGCTTCGGCCTCCATGACTGTTCTAAGTTTATTAGCTTCAGCCATCTTCTCTAGCCTTTATAAATCAAATTAAAAAAAAATCGATTAACACATTTACAAGCATACAATTTTCTTCATTATTGTCATTAACGTAATTTGTTATCAAGATAACAAAGGTCACAAAATAAAGTCACACCTGTATTTTTCAGCATTAGCTGGGCGTCTAACCGTAGCTTCAAGTTCCTTTTCTCGGCGCATCATTTCTTGCTCTTGTACAGCGATCTCTTGACCACGCTCAACGACCTTAACTTGCATCTGTTCCTCCATAATTCTCTGCTTAGTTTTGGCTGCTTGGAGTTCGAAAGCCATCTCAGCCTCAGCTTTCTGATGGAATTAAATTGAAGTTCAATTTCAGTGATATAATGGTATACTGTGTACCAAGGACATAAATTCGTTTGCAGTACAAGTCGAAGAGATAAAAATCGTGCATGCGTTATAAAAATAACTTATCGAAAAATTCGTTTCAGAGAAGCTATAAAAATGTACTAGTGAATCATTATATTACATATTATACTCATGATTCATTGATGCATGTACATCAGACACAATGCATTATCTATTTCCTCTATCATAAATATTGAAATAGACTTTAACTCTGCTTCTCAATTCAGTAAAGTAAAAATGTCTTTTCGTTTCAGTGGGCGCAAAATTAAATTTTTACATTTTGCGCCCTACATATACAAAATATACTATTCTTACCTTCGTCTGAACTTCCACGTCGTAAGCAGCCTTCTTGAGCTCGAAATCTCGCTGTGCCTTGGCGATCTCGGTGTCGTTGAGAAAACGAGCGGCCATCCGTTGCTCTTCGGCGATGGCCTCTCGGATCTGGGCGTCTCTGCGGGCCTCAGCTTCTCCGATTCTTGCATCTCTCTTGACTTCGGCCGTTCTGGCCATACCTAGTGCCTTCAAGTAGCCCTAGAACGAGGAAAACGAAAATTTTGAAGCGAATAGCCGCACTGGCAAATTGATTGACGTTTCATTATCATAGTGATATATGATCAAGAATTTACTTTACGACTTTTTGCAGTTGATTGTTATTATTTGCAAGCTTTGATGATTGGTACATAGATAGATACAGTAGAAGAATAATACACACAACGAATATTTAATCTATATAGATTAAGTGGTTCTTGTCAAGATACTGTGGTTTCGTTTTTAAGAGGTTTTCTTTTACAATACCTTTACTCACTGCTCATTTAAGAGAGAATATAAAAGTTGAAGAATCGCAATTATTATATTTTTTAATTATCATTGTTATTAAATTATTAGTTATCTGTGCACTACATGTGTTAT
>UCQR01037723.1:16926-27995 GCA_900474235.1 Cecidostiba semifascia | reverse complement strand
TATGAAAACCAGTCCTGCACCGTTTGGCAATATAGAAATGCAAATCCCCGCGGCTACGTTTAAAAGGAATAATCGCGTGCAAATGGGATTCGAGACGACTATAATATGAGAGATCGCGAAGCTGAAAAGACTTTCTCGCGTCGTTATATTTCCTCATATTGCGCGCTTTCAGAGACGCGGCCCCGGAAAGTTCGCGTTTTTCAAGCTTGTGCGAGAGAGGCTGTAGCGGCGAGTTACTGCTTTTCAAACTTCGGATTTGTGTGTGTGATGGAAATTTCACAAGAGATTTAACGAGGAAAGTGCGTGCGTTTCCTGTTTTGAGCAGAACCGCCTTTCGTAAATGTTTTCTAAATGAATTGCCGATAAATTATAGACCTGAGTACATGACTGAACTTGAAAGTATAATATTTGGTCTTGTAATGCTCACCTGCGATTCACATCCTCGAAGAAGCTCTCGAAGCTTTGTCCCGGTTCGCTGAGTCCCCTAGCAGTGGTCGAGCTGAACGATCCAACGTCGTCGGTGACCAGCTGATCGTTGATAACTCTGGCGTTTCTCCAGACCTGAATTTTATCAATAGGTTCATCAGGAACCCGTCTTCCGTGAACCACAGGTGTACCATCCGCATCGAGAGACATGGGCGATCTCTTGGGTTGAACGACCGCCTGCTGTCCAGGTTGGCCAGGCTGAGGCTTGACGTTGATCTCCGACCTGACGACAACTTCAGGGGGTACGTTCTTGGCATCGCGATTCTTCATGAGATTCGCGCCAATGTTTGTCCTGGTTGCGCGCCTCGGAGGGTCGTGAGGAAGGAAAGCGTAACGGATGAGACGCTCGTTGGAATCGTTGTCAACGGGAATGCTCTGGAAGCTCCGGGAAGCCTCAAGTTGATCAGCGACCAGCCAGGAGGTTCTTCTGGACGTTGAAGGATCTTCAGTACTGAAAGGTTGCGGAACCGGTTGCCAGCTGTCAAAGCCTCGATTCAGGGGAATCCAGTTGCGTGGTTCCTGAGACGTGTCGATCTCCTGGGAGGTTTTACTGATACCGCTGTTGTCCGAGACGCTGCTCCAGGTTTGGAGGCGACTCCATGGATCGACCTCTACATTCCTGTATCCGATGGTCGTTGACGTGGTCGTTGGTGCTGAGGTTGAGGTTGACGGTTCGGGTTGATCGGCGGGTGTGGAGACGTCGGTAGTCAAGGAGTTGGAGACCGACTTCTCACGACGCTTGACGATCAGGGTCGCGAGGTTGCCCTCGCTAGTACGGACTTTCAACTCCTCGGTCTCACCAGGCAGACTTCTTGACACTTTGAGCATCGTACGCGCATAACTTGGTTTTGGAATCTCGCTCGGGGATGATGATGATGATGATGCCGATGAGGTTGTAGGGGTCGGGGTTGATGCAGCTGCGGCCAGCAGCGCGAACGCTAGTAGGATCTAAAGAAAATTTTTGTCGTTGCAATTAAAATTTGAATTTTTCTTATAAAACCAAATATATAATATCGCATTTTTTAAATCAGAATCTAATTTTAACCGAAACTGATATCGAATACCAGGATTGTCTCATAGTTTCACTTTCCGGTGTTCTTTTTCGTGAGACAGCAAAAAACGAGTCCCAAAAAATATCCGTAAAAAATCGGATGTCTTTTTATCCGCTTAGTATCGGCACGATGCTATATCCACAGCCGGATAAAAAACTTACAGCTTTTAGAAATTCCACATCCTATCATTATCTCGAAACTTTAACCTCAGCTTCCAATGAGCAAATACACTGTTAACTTTTACTACCTTCTGCATGCGTAAGTACTCAATCAAAGAGCCATCATTCAAGCGTATAAAAAAAGGCCACGCATAAACCCCAACCATAAAACCCCCGCGAAACCCGCCGGCGTTCCACACTTTCCGCTCCAGAAAGTCTTTCTCTCTCACGCATTAATTGTCCGCACCCAGGCGTAATTAAGCCGATCTACTTCTATTCCGGCTGCCCCTTCTCTCCGGCGGCAATGTGCGAGTCCGTCGTCCGAAACCTGGCGTTTCGCTTTCCCCGCCGCGGACGCGGAAGAAAAGCAAATCGCTCTTCCTTTTGGATAAACCGGTCGCGGCGGGCCGTTAAACGTCAGACTAGCCTACTCGCGGATTATTACACTATAGCGGGAAACGATGTTAAGTGTCGGAGTGCAGCTGTCTTGCGGGCCTTTCTTTTTTTTTCTTCCTGCTTTATGGAGATTTCCATGCGTCTCTTACCTGGAAGCTCGCCATCATCGCGGTCGTCCTGAGATCCTCTCTGTCAGGTCCAACCGATCTTCTTCGTCCGGAGCGAAAAGCTCTGCTATCCTCCAAGTGTGTAAAATTCAAAAAAATCTCCAAAAATAAAAAAAAATCAAAATCTTCGATACACCATTTCTCACGAAAAAAGATCGGACACCACGACGACGAAGAAGACGAATGATGTATACTATATACTACTGTCGGCGCGCTGCGCTCACGTGCGTGTGCACCTGTTGACTGCCGGAATAGCCTGGCGAGACTGACTGCGCTGCGGCGGGACCGCGACACGACTTCTCACCGACCTACTTCCGAGCGCCGACGAGCGCCGCCGGCAGCCTTTAGGCGATGTGCCATACACACGAGGCTTGAAAAAGAGCGGGGTCGGGATGGCACGTATATTTACGTATATATACACGTACGGTATGTGTGAGCCTTACCGTGAGAGGTACGCGATTTTCGGCGAGAGATGCGAGTGAGGGAATGTAATTTGAGGGGAGGGGTGGGATTTAATGCGTTGCCTCGGGGAGAGACAGACACTGAGATGGCCGGTGCAGGTTTCGTGGGACCGGTGTCAATGAATCGGTAATCGTTGTGGTATGTATACAATGGTTTCTTTTCGTGATTTTTGCAAGTGTACGGACAGAGAGAGAACGTTTTCGTTTTATTATACCAACGTAATTCCATAGTAGCTTCAGTTTTTTTTTTAAATTATTATACCTCTCTACGTTTGTTTAAAAGGAAGTCAATATCATCATAACGAATGAATGACAATGATTCGATTTCTAAAACTAATACGCCGGTCATTGTATTTTTTCCGTGCTACTTTCCTCGGCTTTTGTTTAACTAGATGTTTTTTTTCCTATTGTCGCGCTCGACGAGATCGGTATGAACCTTTGACGGGTTCGTCGCGCGCTCGCATCATAATATGTGAATAGATGAATGGAGGCTGGGAAGTCGTTTCGTCGGACGTATAGTATATACAAGCGCTTTGTGGTGCGTGACCGCCGGTCAGAGTCTATAACGCTTGGACTTCGTATAATGTAGCATCAGGAAATGCATTTTTCAACGGTAATGTTCTGTCATTAGTATATGTATATATAATTGTGTTTATTCATCAGACGCTAATGAACATATAGTTTTTTTTTCCGTTTCGAGTATGTGAAATGTGTAACTCATAGTCTTGATTTATTTATAGTCATAAATAAATTGTTTGTCGTCGAAGCATCGGCAACGAATAAACTGCACGCGTTTATAAGTGAAAAATTGATACCCGCAATAAGTGTAACGACAAATATGTTAAGTAAGTGTATATAATCCCAGCGCGGCGCGCGGGAATACTAGTGTTTCACTTCCACTTTCTCAGCTGTCCCGTTTATATTCTCTCTTCGCGGCGCGCATTTGCCTCCCAATTTTTTTTCTCTCTCTCTTTCTCTGCCAACGGCCGCACCTGAATTCGATTCGTGGAAGCCAGCGCCGCTCGGTCTGATCTCACCGGTCGCGGCCACACGCGATCGTCGCACGCTAAAAAAAATTGCTTGTTTTACGCGTGTATAATACGACTCGATAGAAAATTCAGTTTTGGAATCGTTCGAGATTTTCATCTCTTCTGGGAGTATCGATTTCAGAGACGTTCTTGGAAAAGAAATCGTTTTCAAGCGCTGGCTCGAGAGGTTTGCTGAATTTTTTACATGTATATGATGAGCGGCATCTGCAATTAATTACCAGTGAAATATGCATTTAGAAATTCATACCGACGTGCAGATGCAGCTCGTAATTATTTGTATTCGACGAGTTTCCTCCTCTTTGCAAAAGTGCTTTCTCGAGTTCTCTTATATTGGCCGACTTGGGGTTATCTATATAGGCTCACGCCCGCCGGTATCCTTTAAAAGAGATCGAGTCGCGTATATGAAAAATACTTGGTGACGTCTTTCCTGTAAAGAAAAATCTGCATTTTGCACGGATAATGACTTATCTGGTTGGAATCCATGCAACGGCGTGTGGAACATGCAGTTAATTGCTGTATACACTCGAAACGCCCTATCAATTCTTAATGAGGCGTGATAATGATTTGATACAAAGTCGTTTTTACCGTACGGAATAATGAACGACTGCATTTCGACGCGTATTCCTTTTCTTAATCAGGAGCCTGAGCGGTGATTTAAAAATTTAGTGCGTATAATTGAGAAAGTATATAATATATACGGAATATTGAGAAATTTTCAAATAACAAATTTCTAGCCTGCACAGGAAACCGAAACCATCCGTAACTCTTCCGACATCCGGCCGATCGTAAATCATCATCATTCACAATCTCGCAAAAACCTCGACAACCGACAATCCAGTTCCCCTAAAACTCGTCTTCTGTCAATACCGCAAATCACACAAAACACACGCCATATACAATACTCCTCTCCGGCAAATAAAAAAAAACAACCGAATGCCCGCAAAAACGAGAAAAAATAAAAAAAAAAGTAACAGCCGAGCAAGCCATAAAGGCAAAGGCAACCACGTATACACGCGATAAGCGCTTAGAGGTGAAACCGTCGCGTCGGACGCGGAAAGCATCGACTCGCGAACTCTCGCAAAAGAGACGGACCGAAGCGATCTGGTTCAGAATGGAAAGTGCAGCGGCGATCCTAATTCGGCGCCTCGTCGTCGTTCCTCGTCGTTGTGTGTATATTCCTATATACGTATGTCGCGTGTATTATTTGCCGCAGCTCGTCGCGCATGACTTACGGATTTCGTACACCTGGAACCGGCGACGGCGGCGCACAATGGGATCAAGGCCAGCTGATATCTCTCCGCGAGAGAGTCTTATATCGTTTTTTTTTTTATTATCGAAAAACGTGCATAGAGGCTTCTTCTTCTTCTTCTTCTTCGGGGTCGCGCGAAGATGGTTTTTGTCATATAAGTGCAGAGGTTTGTAGAGCGAGGGAATGAGAGAAGGTTTTCCGGTGTTTATTATATGGTTGTTCCTTCTTGGTGATGATGTGTGCAAGAAATGACGAAAAAGTATAGTTATGTTGTGCGATTGTCGGAAGATGCTTCGGTCGTCATGGCTTGAAATAGCGTACGCAGACTTTTTTTATTGTACGAAGTTGTTTTAGAACTTGATGTAGACGAAAGATAAGAACCAAAAAATATCGATACGACTTGCGTCATGAATGACGACACTTACAAAAAATGCGTCTATGCGCTTTAGCTCGAATGCTATGAATTGTTTGTAATAAAAAACGACGAGTATATGCATTATCATTTATTTGTGAGCATCTAGCATCTATATATAAGACAATGCTTTCTTCGTTTCCAAAATTTTAAAATTTAATCAATTTTAAAAGTGTTAAAGATAAATTTAATTCATAAACATTTTTAATTGTTTACAAACAGGTAGGAAAATTAATTTCCATACCGTCTCTAAGTTCTTACGCAACGTATAAGGCGTAAAGTTCAAACAGACGCGTGTCCCTCGGTTTCCGCGCGATGAGATGCGCCGCTCAAAAACTCGCATTCTCACATTATAATCGACAATTTTCTCTTTCTTCGAGGAACTCGCTTTCGAATGGTCCCCCTGAAACAGGAGGACAAATTCCCATGGCCAGCCATCAACTAATCTTCTCGTAAATTAATCATTCGACGCTGCAGATGTGTGAATTATACGAAAGTAAAACGAGAGATGAGCAGAGGTGATAATGAATCAATTTTCATTAATCGATGTGCGAGAGTTAAAACAATATTCATCTGCTTTTGTCTATTAATAAAAAGTCGGTAAAATTCGAAATGACACGATGACAAAATTAATTATTTGCAAAGATCTTCAAACATTCGCACCCGCACTTTGTACACCAAAGGAATCCAGTCCCCTCCAGTGTACATGTATATGAAATACCTCGAGACTTTCCCCTCGCATGCAGCATCGCATGGAGCCGCCAAAATCCCGAAAAGGCAAAAAGCGCAGTCTGTCGGCCTAAGCGAATTCCTCCGGCGATTGCAGCAGCACATATTATACACACACTCGGACTTTCACTCGCACACCGGAAGGTCCCCGAACTCACATACGCCCGTGAACCCAAGCTCGAAAAATTTCACTCGTAATTATGTCGTGGGCGCAGCAACAGCAGCCGTGGGAGACTGTCGCAGCGCGATTGAGACTGCACGTGTATTATATAGGAGGGATTAAGATGATCGGTTGACACTTTGAATTGGAGATTTCGGCTTGAAGTGTGAACGATGTTTTAATGAAGATCGTGTTTGATTGTGAGGGGAGTAATTTTCAGGCTGTGTATGGCTGTGTTTGTCGGTCCGATTGATGTTTGTGCACGTGTGAAGTGCGTACTGCAGAAAATAAACGTGACTTATAAACTTTAATATTTTTTCATAAATAATGTTTACATCGAGTTGATCTTTTTTTACAAAAAAGTAAATCAGTAGTAACGTGCAAGGAACTAAGCCAGACACTGCGTTTTATTCTTGTTTAGTCAATACACAGCGTCGTATGCATGAGGCAATGTTTTTCATTTTCTCTCATACTACACTGATATATCACGAATTCTTATATTCCACTTGACCAAAAAACCTCTTTCCTCCGTCAACACACCATAAATACACACATCCTCCAACTTTCAACAAAGTGCGAAACATGTTTCACCATTAGGCTAATTCGTCGAACGTGAATCTAACGCTCGCCTAATACCGATCAGCCCGCGAACCTCACCCGCTAATTTCGTATTCATCAGACGCCTTGTCGGACACTCGTCGCACCTTTGCATAGGAATAGAGCATACATATAGACGACGACAGGTGTCACGGAGAAACTCACGCGACGTTTCTAAAACACTTTTTCCCCGCCACCGCCGCCTGGAAACTGGATTTTTATATCACTTGGGTATTTCATAATCGGATAGCGAGCCTGATGCGCACGTGACTCGTTTTTCTTGCTTTTCTGGGTCGAAGGGCACGCTTGTAACGGCAAAGACTATTCTTTTTTTTTGAAGCTTTTGTTTTGGTCTGTGGAGACACACGAGAGTCATAACGGACACTGTTATGACAAAACGCGTTTGGTGAATTTTAATACGACGCGCGTTTTATCGTGATATATTATTAGCGTTGCTTTTTTGGAAAAACTGTGCTGGCACGAAAGGCATGCGCGTTTCGACAGCGGAGTTACGAGATTCCTTTTTCACCGGGCGGATCGCATTTTGTAGAAATATGGGATTGATGGATTCTAAAAATTTCGTCAGTTATACATATGTGCAATAGCTGATGTGCAATGAAAATTGATGTATACGCTATCATCATTCTTAGAATCATCGCATACCTAGTATAAGAAAGCGCGCATCCTCTATACACAATTATGTAGATCACTTTCCTCTTTCCTTCTCTCAAGAAAAAAAAACACAAAAGAAAATAAAATGCCTCTCGCTACTTTCGTTATCTCTGCAGCCTCGCGACGACGACTGTGCCAATTCCTCTCGAGAGAAATTCCACGGATCTCGAGCATACCTCCTGCCTCTCCCGCTTTGTTTTTTTTTTCTTCTCCTAATCTCCGACCCTTTTTTTTCCTTTATGGGCGCATAGCTTATAATTATGCGCACGCATATAGGCGCCAGCAGTAGCGACTGACATCTTAATTGGAAGAAAGTGCGACATTGTCATGCGAACGCGAGTGGAAAAGCGAAAAGCCTAATTGTTATATTGTTACGCGAGCGCGTTTATACTTTTTTCGCGTCGCACACAGGATGGGCCCGATAATTGGCGCGCTAATTTTGCGCTGATGATCGAGAGAAAACGAGGGGACGATTATAAAACGCTTAGCGCGGCGAGAGCGCGACATTGGCTTTTGAGGGAAATTATGTAAAAGCTGCACGGATATCTTGGCCTTGTTTTGACAATGACTGAGCGGCTTTAATGCGTATGCTTTTGAATGCGAGGTGATTTAGCTGAGTGTCGAGCGTTGATCGGTTTAATCCTCGGAGTGAAACAACCAGATTCCATGAGGCTGTTTGTTTTATCAGTCATCAGCGGTTGTTTCCTGAAAATCGTATCTACGTTATTTGCCGCTGTTAACATTGAACTGAAGTGACGACGAATTTCTCCGCTAATTACTTATTTGTCCCATTAAAAATAGCGCCGCATTGACCCAATTTCATAAATACAACGTTTCTCTTACATCGTTGAAGTTTTTCTTCTGCACATAATTATATTGGATAAGCTTGCGCAGATATAATTGAATAATATACTGCACATGCGTATACAATGGTGAAAGTATTATGATGAGTTTCTGTGACTCTCATATCAATCTCTCTCGCAATTGCGTAAGATTTCTTCCTTTATGATCTGAAAAGGTGCATACGCTTTGTATATTGCAAAGGATTTCTAACTTACATAAAACGTAATAATGCAGGCGGAAGTTTGCGCCGCCGCTAGTTTAAGTGTAATACTTCATATACGGCTTCTGATTTCATATAATCGTGATTGCATGCGGCTTATCCATTTAAATTTTGCAATATACTGCCGATGAATAAAATCATTATAAAAAATAAAATCTCAAAGACCGTGCTTTGGACTATAAATAATCGACAAGTTTTCTCTTCTCTCAAAACAAGCAAGAATGCAACCCGTTCTATCCGTTTTTGCTTATAGCTGACAAGCGTCTTCGTCTTCTTTCCCCGCGCGTCTCTCGAGTATAGATGTTGCAAAAACGAAACAACGCAACACAATAAAAAGCTCCTGGAAAGGTCGACGAAGCTCGTGGGCTGATGCAAGTATCGATAGTTTTTCCTTGAGACACTCCCTCGATGTAGTATAGCTGCCCGATAGACCCACGCGCGTCTCCATTCCAACGTTTCCATCAGCGTCGTGTTTCGTGTACACATCTTTGTGTAGAAAATCGGACAGCGAATTTACAGTTGGAGAATAATGATTTTTTTTTTTTGCTGCCCGTTAACGAATTCCTAGTTGGAAACGAGATTTTTTGGAAAGATAGATGTGCTCTGCAATCTAGCTTTAACATCTTGTTGTGTGCGCACTCGAGATCAAATTCAAATTACAAGATCACACGATGCAGTGACTGTAAAGTTTTGTTCTAAACGGTAGGTTTAATTTTAGCTGGAAACCATTATTTAAAAAAAATGCGAGTTCGAGGAATTCGCATATTTAAGAAGTTTAAAGTAACGTGCGAAATTGATTATTCTAATCCGCTTACAATAATATTTTGATAATCCGCAAAGTTAATAAATTACACACAAATCCTCGGACTAAAGAAGTTATAAATTTCACTCGACTATTTATAAGTAAATCGCACTGGAACCGAATCAGCTAACCACTAGTCAAACAGCAGCTTTAAAAGCCGAAACGCTGTACATATTCAGTTTCACAAATGCCACCTTTCTCCGCTAAACCCAAAACTTCCCGTCGCATTCCAAACGAAATTCCAAAAAATCACATCCCATTCTATATACAATATAATAACCACAATAGAGGTATGAACCTATACACACATGCAGCTGGAAAACAATGTTCTGTTTTTCTCTCTCTCTCTCAGAATTCCGCGATAGTTCCGCAAGCGATGCGAGAAATCGCCGGTAAATCGGAAATGGCACTTTGCCGGAACATCCATCAGTAGCAAGGCCCACTTTTGCGGAATAAGAGCTATATACTCACTTTCCAATGCATCGCAGAGCAGCGGGGTCGCGTCGAGAGATGAGGCGTCGAGCCGATAAAGAGCCGTTGTTGCTGCAGCTGCTTCTGCTGCTTCTGGCCCCCCGCGATTTATGTTAATGAGAACAAGCGGTAAGTGGAATTAGAAGTTTGCGCGCGAGCGTGTGTGTGTATGTGTGGAGTGAACTGGTTCTCTTTGTTTGCTCGAGGATGAACGGGCTAATGTACATAACTGAATTTTCATATGAAAATGTGAAAACGCATCTTCTCTATACGATTCAAGAGGCGATTCGGATCAAAGTAATAACGATGCATATTCAACTGCACATCGCGACACATATTCATATAAAGTCAAGGTCTAGCGTCTCATCCGAGAGATAAGATTAGAAAACACCTTTCCATATACTGCGTTTCTAAACATCCTACAGTGTCTAGCCTCTTCGGCTTGTCCCATATTACCCGCTGTTACTTCAATCATAATCGACGCCGCAACAGACAAAAGTAGGATACTCGATGTCACTCGTCAAAGCAATTCTCCAATCATAATAATAATAATCATCGGCCATCACAGTCATCAATGGCAGTATATCTATACACCACTCCCACGCCGAATTTCTATTTCCATCATCATCATCTTCCGATCGGTATTATAGCAATAACCCTAGATACCTACTTGCTGCAGTATATTGTATATCTTTCCAATCTCTTTGACGAAATTAATAAATCTCATCTACGTTGAGAAATCAATCAAAATTCGACGGCATAATACAGATACATGCATGGATCCGCATGAATGAAAGAATAACAACGCCCGGGAGACACTTATAAATCTCAATTACGAAACCCGAGAGGCGCTCGATGAATGGGCGAGATTATAAACGAAAAAAGGAGGAGGAGGAAAAAATTGTCATTCCCGCGCGCGCCGAGAGGTGAAAGAGCTGTTGCGTAAAGTCGAGAGATGAGCGCCGCGATTATTGCTGTGCTTGTGATGATCATCAGAAGCGCGTAATATGGCACAGAGAGCGCCAAACACGGAAAGTTCAAATCGCGTTCCCGATTCGTCGTCAGGCCACAATGACGAGCACGAATTATATGTTGCTTTTCTCGCGGCTGTTCTTGTTTTCTATAATATCAGCCGTGAGTATGAG
>UCQR01037720.1:12576-24645 GCA_900474235.1 Cecidostiba semifascia | reverse complement strand
CATCGTGGCTGGTACAGGATCAGAGCTCGCGAGCCGATAGCTCGAATGCGCGACCGTCAGCTAGTGCCGCAGTCACCCAGAGGAGCGTCCCGAGAGACTCAACGCTTTCAGCAGGGATCGCTCACGATCGGAGATAACACCTTGCTGCCGCTGCCCTCTCGGGCCCATCAGTCGACGCAGACCGAGGACTGATTTTTTTATGTTATACGAGTGATATTTTTTTTCTGATAGTTTTCGTGTTTTTAGTATTTTATGAATGCAATAACTCTTTTAAAGTGATTTTAGCAAGTTGACTACCACTCGAGATTGAGAGTCAAAACAGTCATCGCGTTGAGATGAGGGCTTTTTGATGAAAACAAAAAAAAAAACGATTAAAATAAACACGAGGGCCCGGAAGATTTTCAAGATTTTTCAGAAAAATCGCGTTACAATACGCGTGCGCGTACGTTACGGAGCGACTCGGGAGAAAACCAGTTCCCAGTAAAGCAAGAAAGCCACGCATAATTGGAAGTTAAGCGGCGAAACGAGTCCTGTCGCGCTCTTTTAAAATCGCTGTTCTGCTTGTTACCTCTATAACGCACGCGCGCGAGCGCGCGAATAAAGCCTCCACCATCACCTACGCCGATGAAAAATTGCGTTAGCTGTGATGCGTATGATCCTCCTCGTCGGTTCGAGTTATGTATTTCAAAATTGTATTTTACATTGTATGCGCGGCGTGGAGCGATAAAAACAAAACTTTATTAGTAATAATTCATAGGATTTTTACTCTCGCGTCTAATACAGGTGCAATGGTCGTTTGATAAAATTCAAATGTATGACACTTTCGAATAACGCAATTTGTTGCGGATATGTCTATAAAACGAGGGAGAGAGAGAATTATATGCGCGCTTATAATCGACATTGAGAATCGACTCTGCAGGCTGAGATATATCGAGTGGAAATAAAGAGTTTATTTGAAATTTAGCATTTAATTTCATTTGCGTTTCTCCTCTCTCCATAAACTATAATATACTGCAACTTTTACTTCCATCTAGGTATACATATACACGCGGATGCGCGTAAAAGTCAGCCAAAGCACTAGTATATGCTTAATTTGGTCGAAATCTAAGCTAAGCATATAATATAAATCATTGCACAACGCGTACATCTCTCGCCTACGATATCGCTCTCGACTATAATTGAACTATAATGCACACGCGCATATTATCGCCTTACGATGAGAGCTATATATAGGCGATGCATCTCACGATCGGTCGCTTCTCCTGCACGCAAAAACTATGTCGACGGCGCACCTTAGCGCGACACTCCTTTCCCCTCTCTCTTTCTCTCTCGCCCTTTCTTTCGCGCACCTTCTCGCCACATGTCAATATATACGCAGCAGTATTTTGCGCACTTGAACTTGAGCCGGTGTGCAGTGTCTGCAAGAAGTGCAGTAGCTATATAGCCGAGCAGGTGGTTTCTTTTCTTTTTTATTTACTGCCCGCGTCGTATAAATGAGTGTAAAGACACACACACACATAAAGTATGTGTGTGCGTGACGGAGGAGCTCTCGGTGTGTTTTTATATGCCCGGCGCACGCGAGAGACGAGTTCGCGCATAACAATATCAGCTGTGCAGCTTCGCAGGCGCGAAGAAAGTCCTGTGTACTTATAAACTCTCGTCGACAATGGCTCTTGTTTGCACGTCGAGAGACACTATAGCACTTTACTGTGTGTATGTGTGTGTCTGTGTTGGTTCAATTGTTGCGCTCAGCTCTGACGAAATTATATACCTCTGCTGCAGGCTTTGATTTTCGTGAAAATTTTTTAAGACACCTTGTGCGCAGTGGTATAGTATACATAATATAAACGCTGCAGTGTATAGGAAATGGACTCGGCTTTTTTTCAAATACTGATGTGTGTATAGAACCACACACTAGATCGCGTTGCGTAAAGTCAGCTCAAAAGTTCCGTCACCGCGCGCGATATTCAGAGGAATCTCAAAAAACAACTTTCTCTTTCTTCTATTCGTATATATATATAGTAGCTATACACGATCGAGGATTTCGGTGCTGGGTCGATTCTCTCAGCTCGCGGCGCAAAAATGCGTCAATTTTTTGCTCTTATCAAGAGTTGACTGAACGGTTGTCTTACATGCAGCGCCTGAAGCGCTAATCCTTTGTCTCGGCGCGCGAAGAAAGGATCGCCCGCGTTATACTTGTTTTCTTCTTCTTTCTTCTGTCGAGAGGAATTTTATAAGTTACTTTTTTTTTTCAAAACTTAATCCAAAAATCGAAGCTGCGATTGAGGTCCTTGAACCCCGAGCTGGCGACGACTACACATTGAAAGTCAGCTCTCGTGTATACGCGCGTCATCAGGATGCACCTGAGTATCGTTCCGAAGAAAACTCGTATACGTGCAGTGTGTGCGATCATGCGTGGGACGTACATAAGGTATACAAGCCGCGCATATAATGCACATCGCGCGCGTGCCTACGAAAAATTTAGCGCTCACTACTTACTCCTTTGAAGAAAAGGCGGCGGCGGGAGGAGGACAGAGAGATGGAGATAGAGAAACTGGAAATGTCTTCCTTTCACCGCAAGTGTATGTATAGGTACACCCCACGCCGCCGCCACCGCCTCTCGGGGATATTCTGAGGAGATGGAAATGGAAACGGCTGCTATATGCGGCTATACTGCCGGCTCGACTCCCGAAGCAAAAGCAAGAAGTATAGTTACTCGCGAGCAGTCGACCCATGAAAGTAACAGTGCGCGCTATATACTGCAGCCGCCGGCAAAGGATTCAGTGCTCGGCGCCGTAGAGAGACTCAGGAGGGAGGAGAGAAAGAAGAGAGAAAGAAAACTCGCGGCGAAGGTGACTTTCTGCATGCGAGTAGCGAAACTTTGAGCTCTCGTGCGCGCGCGCTCGAGCCTATACACTCAGTCCGCGTGGATGTGCGAATCCATGCACGTCGGCTATATACTCTCACTCCAGTATACTCGTTCGTTATAACGAAAATCGATCAGGCCATAATTATATTGAGTGCTGTTTCTCCATACACGAGAGAGATGCTATTATTGCCCTAAACCGGAGGAAGGAGCTTCAAAAGAGACACGACTGGGGCCAGCTGGAAGACCGGCGCTTTGAGCGCCTTGTATTATACTACACGCACTTTGGGACCATGGATTGGGTGAGACAATTTACTTTAGCATCTTTTTCTCGCTGTATATAATATAGCCTCGCTCAATTAGTATAGATTTTAAGGCTAATAGAGCATATCGCGGACGACACTTTTCCTATATACACCCGTGCGATGTTTACGAGCGGCGCGCGCTTTATTAACCGTTTTATTACGGGCCATTTCCATGCCTTTTTCTGCCGTAATTTTAGCGCGCGCTCTGTCATTATATACGTCCGGAGAGTATTTTACAAGAAAGCGAACGCCTCCGCCTCCCTCATTACGATATTCATCGTAGCTCCAGTTAGAAATTTACTTCTTTTTTTTTTTTTCTTCGCCTACTCCTTAATCGAATTAAGCAACGGCCTTATAGTATATTTTTCGAGCTCTCTGCTCGACTTTTTTTCTTTCTTTTCTTTTCACGGTGAATGCAAGGCTGCTCCCGGAATGTGTATATTCACATGTGTGTGCCGCCTCGAAGGTAATTCGAAAGTTGTACCTTCTTCTCTTGAGCGAACGAATTTCAATTTTTTTTTATCACACTAACGAGATCGATAAATCGTGTATAAGTCATCTCCTTTATAATCGGGCGTTTTTTTTTGGAAATTCCAAATTTGAATCTATTTCTATACGCGAGAACTTCAACTGCGAGTCAAGGTCACCCTTCACCATCTCAGCGACTGGATTGACGTACTCAAAGATTCAACAAAAAAATCTGCGGATATTTCTTAAGGATCGAGAGACTCGCTCATTAACGAGTTGTAACGGCGCAGCTTGTATATACGTACGGACAAAGAAAAAAAAATCGTTGATAAGTGAAAGTGGCGTGATTAAGGATTTTTACCCATACGCAAATGTATACATGATCAGAAAGGCCGGCTGTGTAAGCACTCGCGGAAATAATCCAAAGAAAATATGAAAATATACACTTTTGTTTTCCCTCGTCATCCGAACGATCGCTCGTTATCCCCGGATCATTGACTCTCAATCCAAGCGCGTCTCTTAAAACAGAGCTGCCCAACGGAAGCGCCGCGCTATATAAGTATAAAAAAGGAGGCACTTTATCAAGACAGTAGAACAATTAGAGAGAGCCGCAAAGTTTATATATATATATATACAGATATACACGAGTATATAGCGACTCTCAGCGCGGTGTCGCTGTGCGCGCGGGAGAGAAAGCTAAACATGAATCTCGCGTGTCAAAGACTGGCCACAGCATAGTAGTAGGTTGATGCGACCTTACGGCAGGTGGCCGCGGCACCTCCACGGCTATTTCGCGTGGAAATGATGAAAAATCTACTCTCCGCGCGCGGATGAGAGGCGATAAAGTGAAAACGGCGACGACGTTATTAATGCTGCATATCCTACTAATTCGACGATCATTCGCGATTTCACTTTCAGTTTTCGTGTATACACTATCTACGCTTTGTATAATTATATCGCCCAGCGCTTTTCCGCGGAAATTAGCTTACTCTTACAACGGAAGAGTGTATTGTTTTTTCTATACTTAACGTAGACGCGACGGGGATAAAAGTTTGCTACATACGTATTACAAACTATACATCAGCCGAGCCTTTATCCTTCAGACAGGCCGCAAATTGCGTTCGCCGTGACGACGACCTCGGAATTTATATCCTCTCTGTCAAATTGAGATTATTTTACGTATACACACAGAGAGGGAGAGAATATACGTCTTTGCTCGTATATGTATATACAGTCGCGCTTGGAACACGTCGAGAGACGCGAGTAAAGAACGAGAGAGAGAGAGAGAGAGACGCCCGGCAAATTCCTTCTCGAAAGTAAAAGGGAGTTGTAAAATATCCGCGCTCGCGCGCGCGAGCTGCAGCAACGGCGGCCACGGTGCTGTGGCCGATACAATCCTCGCTTCCTGCAGCAGCAGCCGGCGCGGCGAAAATCTCCCGCTTCGGACTGCGCAGAGACGACGCAATAAGTATCTCTGTCCGATCGATTTTTCAGGATAATTCCGGCAAATTGCGATGTAATTTTAACGAAGCCGCGAGTAGAGCGTATATACACAACTATACACACTGTATATACTTATATACGTATTGCTCTATGGGAAAACGAGACGGCGGCGCGTTGATTATATTTGGGAAAACGCGGCAAAAGCAGTAGCGGCGCGTGTATTGCATAAGTCTAAGACTGTATGTGTGTGTGTGTTTGCGCGACTGTTCGTATATACTTTCACTATATATATATAAACTATTCCGATGTGTATCAAGAGACGTCTCTCTCGATCTTTATACACTCACACAGACACTTACGTGTGATTCATCGATGTTAATTCGAAAAATCGGTATATACCACACCCAATGAAAAACGTGCCCCGACAATATCGCTTATCTACTGATCCCGATTTAGACGTTACCGCTCACACACACACACACACACAAACGTTCAGCCCGCGATTGTTGAGGGTGAGAAAGCGCGCCGGGCTCGCATATAGTTTGTATACTTTGCATTCGCAAGAGAGAGACCTCCATTCTACGGCAAGCGCACGTATTATGTACGTCAGTTACAAATGAACGCGACGGATAGAAAAAAATCGGGTTTGCGCAACTGTATATGCGCCAGTTTTAGAAAATATTTCCAGCGCGCAGTTATACACTTAAATCGAATTTGCCAGAGAAAGAATATGCTCGAAAGTTTCGGCGATTATTTTTAGAGACAGAGAGAACAACGGGTTTGCTGCATCTGACCGCAAATGCAAGAGGTCGAAAAAGTCATTTTCCACCTCCTCCTCCTCCTCCTCCCCCGCATTCCATGGCGAACGGGTTCCACGTTTTTGGCAATGACAAAAGTTGATACAGGCGCACGTAAGGCTGCAGGAACGCGCGAGGTATATCGATTAAAGAACCTGCTTATACCTCTCTTTCTCACTCTTTCTCTTGACGATCGGTTCCAAACCTATACGACCCTGAGAATTAGCCTCTCTGCCGTGCCCAATTGCAAAAGAAGACGCTGCTGCGCAAGAGCGTCGATGCTAATTAGTGATAGCAGAGTGGTCGATAAAATACTTTTCGCAACATCGCCGGTCCTGTGCGCAGTGCAGTATTTATCTCGCGAGGAAAAGCTACTGCGCGATTTGGAGGTCGCCTAACGATTTCTCGCCTACAATAACGCGGGGAGAGAGAGACCAAGCGCTGCGCAGCAGTATACGTCTATAGTATAGCTAATGATAGCTTAGTTACGTACTTACGTGTCGCTGCGTCGTTACGCTTACGTTACGTTATGTCGTCGCGCCGGTATAGATGCAGAGAGCACAGCCTAGCGTATACTAGTATATATACATATAGTAGTAGCCGATTCCCGCCCATAACACCGAGAAAGTGCTTTCGAGAGAGAGAGATATTTCGTTCCTTCTGTTCTTTCTCGCTTTCTCCTCAACGCAGGCGGCGGCGGCGGCGCAGGAGAGCGAAAGAAAGAGTATAGCGCGTAGTATTATTGCATAACGATGAGAGGTGAGGCTGCGCGGTTATTAGCTCCTCTGCAGTGTGTCACGGTCCCGCCCGCCGCGCGACTTTTCCATGGGGGGGATCGATCTGTGACTATATCGATTCGAAAACGCTATACTCCTACTTCGATTGATTGGGAGGATGATTCGCTGGTATATTTCTTATCGATTGATTTTATAACCAGAAGGTATATCGCTTGTTTTACATAATCGTGTATAAGCTAGTTATATACGTGATGTAGAGAAAATTGAAATATCAGCGTCGCCGGGCAACTTCCCTGTTTTGCGGACAGAACACGCGAAATCATTAGCTAATTTCATAGGCGCAGGTCTACGGCGAAAACGATTCTTTGAGTGACAGTTATGGGCGTTTTACTACGGCCTGCGAAATTTAAAGGAAAAAAATCAATATAGGAATGATGATATTCCGCTGCTGTATAATGGACTTTACGGCCCATGAAAGTGCGATGTATACTCGCACTTTTACAGCTTGGATTGCGTCATTATTATAAACACTCCTGGGCGAAAACTATTTTTCTTTCGCAATCAAAGAGTGAAATATAAATGTAAAACAACAATATCTCGAAATTTCACACAGGTATATAATAGATATACGTTTCAATCAAAAGTCATTTCCTACCTTTCTTTTTACAGACAACTAGAACTAGACCTTACAATGATGCGGTATTTCTTACTGAACCATTAATTATCCCACACTAATTATATATTAAACCTTGCATTGAGACAATGACGCGAGTATATTGTGTGTATATATATCAAAGGAGCTAACTTGGGAAAGAAGTATATATATGCGCCGCGTCATGTTCCAAAAGCTTTCTCCCAAGAGTCGGACATCCGTTAAGCCTTTTTAGTAGCAGAAGCAGAAGACTATTGATTAAATGTATATGCGTTATATTGGATAAGAGGTCCCACCTGCTAATGAATTCTCCGAACGCGCGGCAACGGACGCCCGTTATATCACGCGTATATATAGACGTTACGTTAACGATTCATTGCTTCAGGCACACTAATGATGACGATTGATTCAATAAACGTATACAATCGTGAAAAGTCGTCAAAGCAAAAACTGATTAAACTATATGAGTTCGTTGCCGCAAAAGATGAAACTTCTCATAATATAAATTTACGTCACGCTTAAAAAGTCCGCGTGCATGTGAACGGTTTCCTGTCCGCCGCCACACTGCAGGAAGTTGTGCACTCGCGAGAGCTATCCGGACATATCGTTTCCTGAACGACTTTTGCAATTGATTAAGAGATTAGAGCAATTATAGCTTTTAAAAAATTATTTCTACACATATTTCTAAAAGTGATAAGACACCTGAATTAACGTGTGTATTCTATTAACTAACCTGCAAACTACAGCGCGTTCATTATTAATACACTTTCGTTAAACTAAACGACATTCGTCTTTCGGGAAAATAGTTATTTATCTCATTACACAAGGAGTTTTATTTCCCTTGTAAAGCTATGAGTAGCTCTGAAAATATAATTATTCTAATAAATCAAGTTTGATCCATTGTAAAATGTTTTATTATACTCTTGTCTTGCTTACAGAAGGTGCTGGTCGGATCTAAGGTTTTACTGCTGATACTACTTTCAGCGAGCGCAAAAAGCGGTAAGTTCCTGCAGGAAATATCGCCGTTAGTAATATAAATGAGTGAATTAATGTCTCCTTATACTTAGTTCCCTTTGGCTTCATTTCCGCTCATCGAGTAACGTCTTATGACGAATGGCAATCTCATGGCTAAGCTTGTTGTCTCGAACAATTATTTAACAATACAGACAGTTACCGCGATTTGATTACTGTAATGAATGATTTTCTTTTTTCATTAATATAAAAGTAACGGTTTACGTAAGATGCTATTTGGATTGATATAACTTGTTAAGTAAATACCGCATTTTCCTTACTTGTTTTGCTTTGTGCGGGCAAAAAAACATCGGCATCATCAAATTGGTTCGAAAGTCTTAGTTCCGTTTCTCTGGACTCCGGCAATGTCGTATAAATTTCTCCGAGAGACGATTTAAGTTCTGTCGGCGTCGACGCACGTGCACCGTATAGAAATAATTGACTGGAATGTTAGTAGCGTTTCGTAGAGCCGCAGTAAGCCTGATCGCGTGTTGTGAATACGCAAGATACCGCGTGCAAACTGCGACATGAGGGGAAATTTTGCGAGACTGCGAGTGATAAAAAACTTTGACTTTCGACGATTTGGTTCAATGACCATTGAATGATTTGTCAATTAAAATGAAACTTCTTGCCTGTTGAACAATCACTTAAGCAATATTTTATGTCCAGATGACGGAGAGAAGCGAGTTGTTTGTTACTACACAAATTGGTCTGTGTACAGACCGGGAACAGCAAAGTTCTCACCTCAAAATATCAATCCGTATCTCTGTACCCATCTGATATATGCATTCGGTGGATTTACGAAAGACAACACTTTGAAGCCATTCGACAAATATCAAGATGTTGATAAGGGTAAATTTTGAATACTTGTTTTTCCTCTTATAAATAGATGATTGAACATTTTTCAATTGTAAACCGGTTTTGTAGGTGGATATGCCAAATTCACTGGTTTGAAAACGTACAACAAAGATTTGAAAACTTTGCTGGCTATTGGAGGTTGGAATGAAGCTTCTAGTCGTTTTTCACCTATGGTTGCTGATCCGCAAAAGAGGCGAAAATTTGTAAAAAATGTTGTCAAATTTTTAAGGCAAAACCATTTTGATGGCCTGGATCTTGATTGGGAATACCCAGCTTTTCGAGATGGCGGTAAACCTAGAGATAGAGAAAACTATGCAAGTTTTGTGCAGGTAAATATTCTTTATTTGATAAACAGGCGCTTAATAAAAATGTATACACATACATTAAAATGTGATTGTACAGGAACTTCGAGAGGAGTTTGAGAAAGAGTCTTCTAAGACTGGACGGCCGAGACTATTGCTGACCATGGCAGTGCCAGCGGGTATCGAATATATCGATAAGGGTTACGATATTCCGAAATTGGATGAATATTTAGATTTCATCAATTTGCTATCGTATGACTACCACTCAGCTTACGAACCAGCTGTTAATCATCATGCTCCGCTTCGCCCGATTGAAGAGGACAATGAGTATAATTACGATAATGAATTAACGATAGTGAGTAATTTACATTCACCGCATTACTTTTCTACTAATAATAATTTCTAAAAGTAATACGTGATCAATTCTCAGGATTATACGATTAATCACCTAATTAAAAGTGGCGCAACGCCTGGAAAGATCGTGGTTGGCATTCCTACGTATGGAAGATCTTATACTCTTTTCAATGAAGATGCAACCGCTCTTGGATCTCCAGCTGATGGCCCTGGTGTCGAAGGAGATGCCACACGTGAAAAGGGATATCTAGCTTATTATGAAGTATGCATCAAATAAACATTAAGTAAATTATAATATTTAAATTTATTATCGTTAACGAATTTTTCGTTGGGTTTTCTTATAGATTTGTAAAGGTGTCCAAAAGGATGACTGGATTGTTGAAAAACCCAATCCGAAGGCGATGGGTCCGTATGCATACAAAGAAAATCAATGGGTAGGTTATGATGACGAAGACATAGTTCGAGAGAAAGCAAAGTACGTGAATCAAAAGAAACTTGGCGGTATAATGTTTTGGTCCATCGACAACGATGATTTCCGTGGCGAATGTCACGGCCGGCCATATCCTTTGATTGAGGCTGCCAAAGAAGCTCTTCTGGAAGAGAATGAGTAAGAAACTAACTTATCGTCATAACTGACAATGCTTTCTTCGGTTTGTTATAATAATAAACATTAATTTCAGAAAACAAAAGCCAGACGAACGACCTAATGCAATCAGTACAAAAAAAAGAAACAGGATCTCTGAAAGTTCAAAATCTGATTCACAATCAAACTCTCGCAAATCGAATAACAATTCCAGTAGAAGAAATACAATTTCTCGATCAATCACGACAAAGAGACCATCTTCAAAAACCAGGAGTAGATCCAACACTAAAACAAGAATTGAACAAAAAACCGAAGATGAATCGGATGATGAAAATGCGGAAAACAGTGAAAATGTAGAAACAAGTAGAGCGCCTAATAAATCTACTAGGTCTCAAGTCACGAATAAAAATCGCTTTAGAACGCGTCAAAATACAAACGACCGCGATAATCGCAAGAAGCAAGCTTCAGAATCTGCAACTACACAAAAATCGCGCAATAGTAAAGTAACCACACCTGAACCGCCAACCACGCCCGATCCTGGAAGTGGTAAGACACATAATTATTTTTACCTTGTCCAAAGATTTTCATTTCAAGAAAGTATTTATTTTAATATATATGTAAATTCTAGATTTTAAATGCGAAGAGGATGGATTCTTTCCCCATCCTCGAGACTGTAAGAAGTATTTTTGGTGTCTCGACAGCGGGCCAAGTGGTTTAGGTATTGTAGCTAATCAATTCACCTGTCCATCAGGTATGTTACATCCGCACGAAAGTCATAAACGTAATTTTGGGCATATTAAACATTGAAATTTTTTCCCCAGGGCTGGTTTTTAATAAATTGGCTGATTCTTGTGACTATCCACGAAATGTGGTGTGCCCAAAACCGAAATCTAAAGATGTGCCATCAACGACTACGCAGCGTACAACTACAGAGAAAGATGAAGTTAGTGAAGAGGACGATGAAGAAGATGAAGAATATGAAGACGAAGAAGACGATGTCAAAGAAGCGGAAGAAAAAGTGGAAGACAAACCGAAAAAATTAACTACAACCACAGCTAGATCTCTTCTATATAAAACAATTAACAGAAGTCGCCCAACAACTACATCTACGACAACTACAACAACCACTACAACAACGACGTCCGCGCCATTTTCAACAGCTGCTACTCCCCGGTTAGCTGACGATATTTCCGAGGAAGAGCAAGATCCCAGAGTAATCAAAGAATTGATAGATCTTATCAAAAAAGCCGGTACGTGCATGCACATGTGTACACTCTTCTCTTACATGTTACATTCAAACTCTATTGTAATGAATTAATATGTATTTAGGTGGAATCGAACAGTTAGAAAAGCAATTAGCTTTTCAAGAAAAGGGTGAGTCTGCTCAGGGAACCGGGCAGGCTACACCAGCGACAATAAGTAAAAGTTTGTACGATAGGGTCTTAAATCGACAATCTGGTAAGAATAATCTGCTTAAAATACCTACTTCAAGATTATCCACTACTAGAAAAACCGATGTAGTCAAAGATACTAATGAAGATGAGGAACAAGATGAAAAAGTTGATAATGATAAATCACGTTCCAATGTAAAATTCGTTAATGGTCCTGGAAGATCACAGTTTGAGGGATTGGACGAGATTCCCGAAGTGAAAAGTTTACGTCGATCTAGCAAACCTAAATATGTGACGATAGA
>UCQR01037686.1:19746-32699 GCA_900474235.1 Cecidostiba semifascia | reverse complement strand
AACCTAACCCGAGCAACAACCATCATCATCAGTAGAACGTCTCGCGTTCGGCCAGACGCGCGCACAGCGCAACCCCTGGCTCCAACCTCCCTCTCCCCTTCCATCCCTTTGAATAATAGACGGCGAATTCGCGACCTGACCTCGACCCCTCTCTCTTCTCCGCTCACGTAGAGACTTGGACTATACACAGTATATATATATTCTAGCCTGTAGTTGCGCGCGCCACGAAAATACGTGCGCGCGGCTTTTGGTTGTCGTCGGGGGGGAAAAGCCAGTCTACTCTCTCTCTCTCTCTCTCTCTCTGTCCGTTCGACACACAAGCTGCAGTCGTCGCCATGGAGTCGAGCGGACGGCCGATGGCCCTTTGTCCTCGTCTACGAGATGATGATCCTCGACCTTTTCGTTGCCTCGAGGTAAGCATCAATAATGTGTGTATATTTGTTGGTTTTTTTTTCTTCTGCTTATTGCAATTCTCGACTGTATTTTATACATCGTGTGTTATATCTGATGATATAACGGAGAGGCAGCTGACACCTGCTGCAAGTCGAGCTTTAATTACAAAAGCTATCGCATCTCTGCCGATGACGTGCGCGCGCGGGACGCTGTGTGTGTGTGTGTGTGTGTGTGTGGTGCGCCTCCGGGTCAAAGGCATATAGTTCAAAAGTTTCGCGCTACTGTGTTGATGCATTTTAAATTCGCTGAGGAGAGTGATGTTTTATAAGGTGTATAAATATGCACCCACGCGTATTATAGTGTGTCTATTTAAAGCCGAAAACTTTCTTTTTTACAACACAGAGAGTATATAAAGCTCATTTCGATTTTTAGAGTATATAGCGACTGTATATAATTATACATAGTTCGGGCAATGACCGTAACTGAAAAAGTTCGAAGAGTGGAAGAAAACGGGATGTTTACCATTTGGCGCGTCGCGTGCAGTAGTAGTCGCCGACTTTTTTCATCGTGCTATGTATATACGTATATATAAAGACATCAGCTGTTCGAGCTTCCAACGCGTCGATTAAAGCTTTTCGCGCTAATTGCAATGGTTCGAGCGCTATTGCGACAGATTACTTATACGATTCGCAAAAACGGTTCGTTTCATTGCCATTGTGTATACGCATTTGCCTCTCGTTTATAAATTTACATCTCCGTTTACGAGCGCGACGCGCACGAGTAAAAAATACACATGTTTACACTTTTTTTTCTTTCTATTTCGTCTCTCTGCACAGATGGAGTGTTTTTTGTAGGAGAAAAAGAATTTCCAGCGAGGAGTATATGCTAAATAAGATATAATGTCGAGCACATCACGTTGAGTCTTCGAATAAGTGCGGAGGAGTGTGTGTAAAGGAAGAAAATAAAAAAAATTAGCTGCCGAGGGAGGCCTGCACGACTGACGATGTGTAATATGGAGAAAAATCGCGGGGAGCGGCTTCTTGAAAATGTGAGTTTATCACGCTTACATATATATATATATAGTACAGACTATACGGTTTTGGCGCTAACGAGGCCGAGAGAGAGAGAGAGAGAGAGAGCTTTTTCGAGTGCGCGCGGTCGTTACAGGGTATTATAACCGAATGAGATCCGTTTACGAGACTTGCGTCACTGCACTCTTTTTGTGCTGTAAAAATGTTTAATTTCAAAAATCTCATCTTCCACACATAATATAAGAATATAATCGCATCGTCAGAACGTGTGTTTAACCGATTAGATTAAATACACACAAACATATATAGTCAACGATCCTCGGACACGAACGATAATACCCATCACTATTATCACGAACGCGAAGAAAAGTCGCTGCAGCTGCAGCCGAAAATGAAAAAAAATTATCCGAGAGGAGTCACGAGGATGTATACACACATATATGTGCAATAAAGTAAGCTCAGTCACGCATATCCCAGTGAACTCTGTTCTCTCTACTCCTGCAAACGTCGATGCTCCAGTTTTGCGCGGGCAGTAGCAGCAGCAGCAGCCCCTTATCGGCTAGAGTCGCTATACTCGCGAATATAAAGTAAGCCGTCGTCCGCCGAATAATTCTCACCTATACCGGCGTAATCGCCGGAGTGATGATTATCAGTGCGATAAAGGGGAGCTTTTTTTCGCGGTCTTTGAAAGTCTAAGCTCCGCGGGTAATTTGAATTTTTTTGCTGTAAATTCGCGACGAAGATTAAGTATAATTAGGAATTAGTATTAATCGTAAAACGCTTATATTCCCATTCGTATCATGAAAACTCGACGATATAGTAAACAATATTCCATCGTAAAATTGTTAACGACGCAAAAAAGCTGCCGCCGCGCGAGGGTATCACAAAAGTCAGGGTTAAAAACTTTTGTCCAAAGTGCGCGCGTCTTTCGCAAAGTTGTTTTTTTTTTCGCATTAAAGCGCGCTTTCCGCCGCGTTTTATTGCAGAAACGTATACACCTCGAAGCGGAAGCTTAAGTACCTGGCCGCAATAAAACTGTTTAGTTACACCACTAAAGTTCATCCGGGCGTAAGAAGGACTACTGCTTCTATACACACAGCACAGGCTGATGCCTATATATATACACGTTGCTTTTATAAGATCGGTCTTTAACTCGATTTCGACAAACAGCGCATCACGTTTGCCAGTGATAAACAAGCCGATTCGATTACATTATATACTTACTCGCTGTATCGTTTCCGTCAAAAGAAAAAAAAAATAAAGAAAAGAAATCGTCTTTTATTGCTCGCATATATCTATATAGTGTATATATAGATCAGTATCATTTCGGGTGAAATGAAGCATTTTAAATTCAAATGGAATCTCCCGCGCGAAATAGAGAGAGAGAGAGAGTGCAGTCACATTGGCACTTTTTCTCGAAAATGTCACACTTTTTCACCGATTTCCCCGTAATCACTCAGCGAAAAAAACCTCTACTCCCTCTCGCGCGAGATTGACTGCGGTCCATTCGTCTCTATCTCTCGCGGTATTATTTAAATTGCCTACTTCGCGGCTATACCTGTATATATACATATACTGTATATTGGGGCCGGAGAGTGCTCGAATCCAGAGCGGGCCAATATAATAGTTTTTCAAAGCTTCCGTCTTTATAACGATGGATTCACTGGAATTACGAGGTCTATTCATTCCTACATACATATATATTTTCTATACGTAATTTGAATCTCGTTGCGCGTGAAATATTAAAATGTATATATTATAAGCACTTTGAATTCGTGTTCATCATTATAATAATACATTCGAAATAAAAAAAAAAATAAATAAATAAAATGAAGAGCCGGTTCACAACAACAAAAAAAATCGCTCCTAGTCGTATATACATATACAGCAAACGCTCACAGATGTATAGATCCCCCCTTTTGCAGCGGGGGAAATTGAATTCGCCAATAAGCGACAAAAGTGCGCGGGAGAGGGGAAATCAAATGAAGCGAGTAGACAGAGAGAGAGCCATCGACTCTCGCTCTCTACACTCGCATTCCTCGCGCAGTGCTCGAGCCGTGTGTGTATATATACCTGCGCTGTGAAGATCAGTGATCACACTGTGTGAGGTGCATATAATAATAATAATATTCAGTGTATAATTATTTCTTTTTTTTTATAAAAGTGAGTTCTGTGCTGTGAAAATTGAATCTATCGCGGGCTACCAAAATAAGCTATTCCGAGAATTTTTTTCTGCTCTCTCACATCCTTGTTTGGAATGTTCAATGCGCCCCTGAAATAATATTTTTATATTCGCATCCTCTATATACGGCGCTCTCTATTTGTATATTTATATGTATATACTTACGAGCGGCGCGCGCTCCGCTGAATTTGAATGAACTTTTTATACGCTCCGATGTCGTCAAAGTCTCTCTCTCTCTCTCTCCGGGCTTGCATTATATATCTGTATATACGCGGGCGGATGCGGTCTCGAGTGATATGAGAATTAAAAATGTCTCTGATGCTGTGTAGAAATGATAATAACCCGTCGGTTTATTAAGCTGCTGCAATTATGAGCGCAGTAGTAGTATATACACGCATGCATAGATATTTTAGCGTATAAAGCTTCGCCGAAACTGAATGCCGCCGCGGGGCGTATAAACAAAAAATACGAGTGTTTGGCTATTCTGTATATATATACACGGCGTGTATATACTCTCTATTGTGAAGCGAGTTGCTTTTCTAGTTTTCTTTTTTTCTTTTCATTCTTGCCGGGAATTATTTTTATTGCAATCGCCGCGGACATTGATACACAGTTCATCTTTTTCAATTTTAACGAGAGATCGACTGAAATTTCATTCCTGAAGCCGCGGCTTTTACAATTACATAATAATAATTGTACGCACTTGAAAAATACTCTTATATCATCTCGAAGAGCGCATAGTCAGATAAAGAAGCATAAAGTATATAGATCGAGCCGAAGTATTATACATATCGTCTCGAAAATTCCTCAATATAAAAGAAAGAAAGGAAAAAAAAATCCCTCTAACAACCTTCCAGCCTCTCTTAACCTTAAGAAAAAGCTCTCGTCTCAGTACACTATAGCCCAGAGGCGCGAATATAAGAAAAAGCTCCTCTCTCCTCTTGTCCGGAATAAAAAAAAAGAGCGCGCGCCGCGCGCGGAAGAGAAGAAAAGAAGGCGCGCCTTATTAAAGCCGCGCTCCACATACATATATACGTGTATGTATATGTATGTGTATCATTGCAGGTGCAGAAGTAAAGACTCATAGTAGCATGAGCCCGGAGCCGAGTGAACCGGGTCGAGTGCGTCGTCATCTTCCTCGGCAGCAGCAGCAGCTCGTTATCGGCAGGCGCCGATGATAAAGCCCTGCAGCAGTAGTGCATCAGGCTTCATATCCCCCTTCCTGCCGTCATGATGAGGACAACGATTCTCTGAGAAGAAGAAGAAGAAGATAGATAGATAGAGATATAGAGCGCATCGCATCGAAAGAGTGTGTATGTGTGTGTGTATATAGTGTAGTATTCGGGGACACATCAGCCGCATCATTTACCCAAGCGTGTCCGTGATCCTCGGGGCACGCAGGCAAGCGGCCACCGTCACCGCCAACAGCTGGCTACTTCACCTCAATCTCAGCCAGGGTATGTGTGTGTGTATATTTATATTGTACATATCTATACCTAGTGCTTCCTAGCACTTTGTTTCCCACTACTGCATCACACACGCGATATATATGGGCGATTTATCGATCGCCGCGCCGCGACGAGTATGTGTGTATATTAGGGTGCAGCGACTTACTTTTCACGAGTGCCAGGCTTTTGATATACTCATTGCTATATCTCTCTCCCTCGCTAATTTGAGTTATGATGCGCCAGTTTCGATGAGCGTTTTATCAAGATTGCCTTTTTTTTTTGACCGGAAATTTATCCTATATGTATGTATGTACGGGTTGGGCTTATAGGTATAAACAGTTTATTATATATTTGCGAGTTTTTGATTTATCGTACGCCGTATATAAGCGCGCCTACACTCGGAATATTAATTATTCTCCGGTGAGTCAATATATCGCGCCGCAGTTGCATGCGATAAATATATACGTACAACGAAATTTCTAGCCAAGAGTTAAAAATTATTTTGGAGCTGATGATGGAAAGCAGAGCTTGTATATAAGATGTGTATTTCCGAGATCATCATTACGATGGCCGAACAATCCAGTCGCATATATACATGTACGTGTTAAAAGGCAAAATTAGCAAGTCTTCATTGAAAATCGACAACGGTTTCCCACGACACAGCAAGCAGTCTAAAGTCAGGTATATAAATTCAAAAAAAAATGTCTGTCACAGTAGTAGCCACAGCTAAGAGAGCCATCGACGCGCGAAATTCCAGTGATCCGCGAAGCGCTACTGCAACGTGATGAAACCGAGTGAAACTATACCTATACATCATATATATGTATACAGGAGTGAGGGTTCGATTTTCGGCTTCCCGCGAATCGTTATACAACCCGGCAGTTGGAATTGACCAATCGCGAAAAAAAAAAACGAACGAACCGAGTCACCACGACACTTTCACCTCTGGGAATTGTATATTAGACGCGCGCGCGCTTCGAAGATGTGTATAGACGAATTAGCTTCTACTTAACATAAGAGAGAGTAGTGTAAGGACGTAACAGACGATTTTGTGTACGACGTGTGTTATGACTTGCCGATTGGAAGACGATTGGGTAATCGGTTACCACGAGCACGTGGTTTTTCCGTGTATACTATATACGTGCGCGAGAAATGACGGCAGGAGTGTAAGTATAGACATCAATGCGTTTCTATATATAAAGAGAATCTTTGAGTTCGAGATGCCCTGTGAGATCGTAATATGTGGTTGTATTTGCAGAATTAGTTTGGGAAGTGATGAATCGCGATTGCTATACTGATGCTGTTTTTCGGCTTTTCATCAAAACTAACTGATGTATATACAACCGATTTCTATACACATGATTATAATGCATAAAAATAAAAGCGATAAGCTATACTATAACGATTTATAACTAAGTATAGTCACCGCGGACGTAATATTATGGTTAACGACCGATTTCAAAATCTCCCGGAGTTCTTAGAAAAAAAAAACACAAGAGCTCGCATCCAACTGGTCAACTAGAATAAGAACGGCCTATTTATAATCGCTCTATAAAGGGAAAGGAAGAATGCAGTCGAAGGACGACCGGCATCAGGTTTTCCCGGCTTGGAAAAACCGATTGGGAAATCCTTTCGACTCCATGCGTATCTTTCTCTCTTTTTCTCCTATATAATACAGTATACACACGTAGAAAACTCAAAAAACGACATTCCAATAACCGTTTAAATAAAAGCCAGTCTCGCGTCGGGTCACCTTTAACCCGTAGTATACGTCGGACGCAATCCAAACAGTTATACAGCTCCGAGACGACAAAAAAATAAGTACAATCCGACACACGCACACACACACACAGCGAATCTCAGGAAAAACAAAAAGTCCCTGAGAGAAAATCCACTTCGATCCCCCGGACTCGGCGCGTACGTGCGCGCTGTACGTGGACCCTCTCGAAATTAACTCTTGTAAATCAGCGCTACGTGAGCGCTGTGCGAAACAGCTGATCGCGCGAAATAATCCTCGCAACGGGCATCTGTATTATATACCTATATACTATGTGTGTATACATATATATAAAGCCGATTTTCAATGATACCAAAGCTGTGCGCTTGTCGTCGAGATATACTTGTGTTTGATTTACGAGCCGCTATAACGCTGTTACACGGATGCTTGTATTCGCTGATGGGGATGATGCTCGCGATGTCAGCGCGGCTGTTGATAAGCTGCAGCGACGCTTTCCAGGATCGTGCGGATAGTGGAGTATTTGGTTTATGATTCCTGATCGATCTTGTTTGTAGATCCGATGATTATTTTTATCGGTGACGTGTATAATATAATTTCTTCTTTTTTTTTTGTTGCGGAGTTCGTTTGCAGACAGTTTTTTGTCGGGTCTGTGTGTATAAAATAACAACATTCACAGATATTTCATGTAAAAGTGGCTGCTATACAGTCTGCGGATGAAGGCAGTAAATTATTCCGGTAGTTGCATAATAACGCAATTCGAATTTTACATTTTCGCGCCGTTCTGTCGAGAGATTGCAGTGTATAATCCACAAACAACTTTCTGAATATAAATATACTATTTCGAATATAAAAAAGACCATCTACTACTGCTCTCTCGTATAAAAATTCAAGCTTCATTGAAGCCATCCCCGGCAATCAGCGCCAGTATATCCGCGTGTTTCATTATTAAACACCGGCCCGGCTTTTCATTATTAATACATACACCCATGCCTAATTTTATATGCTCTTTACACACACACATACCCGCTTGGCCGTCGGTTCCTATTTGACTTGACACATGGCTGCGCACACGGGCTATAACGAGTTTGCTCTCCCCGACGCTGCACGTATAGGTATAATATACCACAAAAAGAAATGCATTTCGAACAAACACCCCATAAATAATACCGCAGCACCGCACACGTCCTCGCCTAATTACGCTCGCTTCTCTCGCGTATACAATTAATAAAAACGAGAGCGACAGCAGCGTCAGATTCACGCCTAATAATATAACACAGACAAAAAAAAAGGCGCCAAGATCAATTATTGAAACGTCGTTAAAATCGCACGCGATATGCCTCCCACTCGCATCTTTTTTTTTTATCATCAGCTGTGCTCCGCGTCGCAGTGCGCGCGCGACACTGGCTCCGTGCCAAAAGATACTCTCTCCCTCGTCCCATAGCTCATGTGTGATGTATATACATATACATACATATGCGCGCACACGTGCGGCCGTTTAATCTTCGCGGGCGTGTTTTTTTTCTCGGTATACGTTGAATATCCCTCGCTAATTGCAATGGTCCGGGGGGAGAGAAGAGTTTTTAAAAGCCGGTCGCGATTTTTCACACGGCGCATGATTCATCGGGGCAATTTGCACGTTTTCGCGTACACGCTATTTTTTTTTCTTTATTCTGATATGGTTCGGAGATTTAGGACTGTCGTGTAGGGATTCTAAGCTCGTTCGTTTGGATTAGAATTGCGAGGCTATAATGTAGACGGCACACAGTTTGCCGGTATAATTGGATTTGAAAATTATATGCGAGACGCTTTCCGGAATTCATGAAGTGTTATAGTTTCCCGTAATTTACAAGCGATAGGGTATATATAGAGCGAGCAAGAGCGCCGACGTTATATTATGTTGCCCTTCGGAAGGACTTACCCCTTATTACTTAATTTAAGACACTTCCTGAGAGTTTCTCTATATTCGTATTTCGCACTTTGTCGGATATTAGACTTTCTAATTGTACATATGTATATTAGAGATGGAATTGGCTGGTTGTCGATTGTTTGGGTAAATTGTTTATTTGTAGCGTTTTTTAAAATTAGAATCCTATTATAATTTGATAATAATTCACTTTTAGTTGCGTTGATAGACGGTTAAATGGATACACGAGAGTGGACTTGATAGAACGACAAACGCAGTCTAAACGTATGAATTATTTCATCACCTCGGCTTTGATCGGCCTATTGCGCGTCCGTCATAAAAGCTATAAGCGCACTCATAATAAACAAACATACGAAGCTAAAATTATATTCTTCATCCATTAGCCTAATTAATTGCTATTTCCGTGACGCCGACTACCGTAATTTTTATATACAATCGTATATCTCGAGTACAACATGTTGGAATTCGTTAATAATGTAGAAGTACACACTACACACAGACATACATGCTTATACAGCTATTATAAAGATACTGTACAAAGAGGCCCAAGGCAGGGTCTACTACCTGGGACTTATGACACCCCCGCCACCGACAGTCTATATAGTTGACGCAGAAGCGTCTCAGTCCGGGCCGAACAGCAGCCAAACGCACACCAAGGGAAGAACACACTGCACATATATCATAGTTTTGGAGCATTTACGCAGTTATTATTTCAGTCATTATATTGTTTATCACAACATTTACTTTTTCGCGCACTAAAATATTGAAATATTGGAGAAATCAACGATATTCCAAGTATATCCAGAACCACAAAATTATCGCACGCTTCTCAAACATCGCCTCGGTCTAACAAAAAAAAAATACAATTTGAAAATCTCAGGTGAAGCAGGCGCAATGAGCAGCAGCAGCAGCAGCAGCGCAAACTATGGCTTCGGCGTGGGTCTGGCGGCTGGAGGTGCGAGTACGGTGGTGGCGCAGCAGGGCCAGGGTGTCGCTGCCCTCTTGGTCATGTTAGCCGTGCTTTGCTTCATATTCGCCTACTGCTGTTGGGGCGCGCCGTTCTGCCGCTCGATGTGCCGACGACACTGCTGCTGTCGCCTCGAGGACACGGACTCTGAATCCGGTGGATTTGGACCTTCCTCGACGATATCCGGAACCAATGGGACAGCCAACGGGGACCAGGCTGTACTGGCCACGCCGACGATCATATTGCTGCCACATGGAAGGATGCTCGTTGTTGACGGGACGATTTTCACGCAGTTCCAGGCGGAGAATACTGGTGAGTATTTGTATTATATAGTCTCGTGAAAATTACATATAAAAGGTTTCTTTAGACTGTACATTGGAAATTAAAAATTTTCACATTTCCATCAACCTGTTCTGTGCTGACATTGACAAGCCCCCGAGGATACAGTTTTATGTAATAATTTTTCTCCATTCCAAGATGAAACGTATGGGTGCGACTGTAATTTTTCACTCCATTATAGGTTGACTAGTTGTGTCAACTCACACTCTTTCTCTCTGTCTGAGTGAAGGATTGAAACGGCTTCTAAGATTAATGTTTTAGCTTTTCCACTGGAAGTAATGAGAAAAATGGACGCCCCTCAAAAAGTGAACAAACTTCTCTCTCAACAGACACGCATACGTACAAGTTATTACATTTCTTCTTCCAGCTCCGCGTAAAAGCTGTACAGCAGCTACAAGGCGATCGGATATTTAAATTCCTTCCGGGCTTTTCATGAAAACTCGCGTATGCTTTTGAGCTAATTGAAAGTTAGCCGATACACGCGGAAAAATATAACTTCAAAGCATTTTTGCTCTTGTACAGCTCGCGTTTGACCTGGTTAAGAGAACACTGCACCCTCGTCTTTCCTGTATACGTGTCTTTTTGCGTTCCTACACGAGTTATTCCGAAAAATCGATAAGCCAAAGATTTCCGCACGCGAATAGGCTATCCCCGCGAGGCAGTATAAACCCAATGTATAGAAAATGCGTTTTCCATACACCGGATTTTTTCCGCTTCGCGTAAATCCAAGCTATTGTACCGCGTAGAAGCGAATATTCCGAGAGAAAATGTCTCACATCTATACGAGCTAGCTCGCTCGCATGAAAGTCTAAGCGCCTTACAACAGCCGCGGCTGCAATTTCAAATGTGTTGTGTATCTGTTATATAGGCTTGGATCTGGTGGAGCTCGGTGAGAGCGTGATGCGCGCACAAAGAAATCCTACGGGCGTCATAGCTCGACACCAGCTGCAGAACAGCCAGGCCAGTATAATCGAAATGGACGCGGAAACACCCAGTAAAGATAGCATGGGCTCGCTCGGGTGCTTCCCGCCACCCACCTACGAAAGCATTTACGGAAAAGAGGAGACCGGAGATATGCCGCCGTCGTACTCCGATATCCTCCTGCACAGGTACACAATATACTCAACATCTCAAAATTTATTCGATATTGAAAATTGACGTAACAAGCATTCGTTCCTGTAGATTCGCGAATCTTCCGTACGAGATCGAGATGCAGGACTACAGCGGTGGCGGCGGTGCCAACGGCCACGACAGCAAAGAAGAGATCGAGCTGCGCAGTCTGGAGAACTGCCCGCACATAATCAACAATCCGATCAACAGCCTGACCTATCCCTACGCTGCGGCGGCTCTCGCAGGCTGCTACTCTAGTCAAAGTCTGCCGCGACGCAACCCCTCGCTCATCAGCAATCCTCTCGACAGCTATTACGTGGACAATGAACTCGCTAGTCTACACCACCTGGCTCACGACCAGCAGAGACGTCGAAGCGCCTCGACGAGCACCGCTACGAGGGTCAGGAACAGCCCGAGGTCGCGTAGAACCTCGCTGCAGTGTTGCGAAGACGAAGCCGCTGCGCAGAGGAGAGACTCGAGGACCAATGTCAACGACCTGGCGACTGCCGGTGAAAATTCAACCTTAAATAGCATTTTAAAATAAATTTTATTTTCGAACTTTCATTGATGTTTTCATATATTTACAGACAACGTTTTGGACAACCGATATGCCCATCCGTGGGACGACGCGATGAACTCTCGCAACACCGCCAGAAGCGACCGGGGTGATGACGAGCTGGACGATATACCGCGCTCGAACCTCGTCTACGTGAAATCTCGAAGATCCGAGGACGATGAACCTTTGAGACTGCCTCGTGAGAGCAGGATATCTAGCGAACCGCCGATCAGCTGGAATCTCAACGACCTGGACGTGCGATATGGCTCGGAGCTCGATGCTGCTAACAGCATCAGACCACAGAGCAGCGAGTGCGACGAAGCTGCAGTAGATGAGGAGCCCGGCAACTTCCAGGCACTCGCCGACATCCGCGAGAGCAGAGTCTAGAAAGGAAAAAATGATATAGATATATAAACGAATTTCTCAAGACTGTATACGTATGGTGCTAAACACACACCCACAGAGATAAACACATAGAAACACACACACACACACGAGTTCATTTTCGTCAAAGTGCGAATCGAATGTGTATTGTAAATTATAGCTTTTTCAGAATGATTTAAACACTGTACGTCTAATCAAAATGTATACATCCCTAGGTTTCTAACGATAATTTTCGAACGAATGCGACGAGAATTCGACGAGCGTTATTTTTTTAAGAGTCGAACGAATTTTTTGGTTTTCTTTTTATATATATAAGTATACAAGTATATACATCGACGAATCTACAAATCTGTACAGTCAAAATGACCAATTAGGTAATTCTCAGTCGCAGCAGCTCTCTTATAGTTTGGTATACCAAAAATGAAGAGACCACCTAACAACAATTAGATACAATGGAACGAAAATCAACAATAGCGAAGACACGTTAGAACGGTCCGTCCAAAGACTTGCACAGAATTTTTCAAGCGTTCAACGACCGGGCAGCATACCTTAGCTTATTTTTTTAAACGATCTCAGAGACGCATTAACGTTGATGAAATTGTCTATACATATTATATAGTTTGGGAAGAGGTCCCCATCGCCTCTTCCTCTCCGGACGACGAGAGATAGAGATATGCGATTGCAGCCGAGATCTGTTAAACAGTACGTGTACTATCATCCAACGAAACACAATAAACGATTCGTGATATAACTTATATGCATGGAAGCTCAAAATCTGTGGCACAAATGTAATGTAGCATATTTATGTACATGAAACTCAAATACTATTTGTCTAAGGCATTATGCACACTATTAATGTTAGCGATAAGCCAAATCTGAAT
>UCQR01037674.1:0-10611 GCA_900474235.1 Cecidostiba semifascia | reverse complement strand
ATACAAATCGAATTTTTGCCAATATTTAGAAAATGTGTTTGTACTAAGTATACAAATGTATGAAACAGATACTTAGCTATGCAAAAATTTCATTATAGTTTTATTGTGGTAAAAGTATTGAGAATCATAACCAATATACTAATTAAGCACAATTTGGCACACCCAGTACGAAAATGTGGCTTGAACGAATAATAAATATTAATGACTATACTATACTTTCTTGTCAAATATGTTTGCATTGAACACTATAAATTAATAATTAGTATTTCGAGATCTTTAATGTTACAAATTTACTTGAAATTTTGCAAAAAACCATGTAGAAGAATTGTATTTGTAAAAATGTAATATCTTACATTAACATTGTAATTACAAATGTCAGAAATATATTGTGTAGGCTACTCTTTAACATTCGAAGGCCATAAGTCAAATCGATTATAGCTCGTAATTATTAATAAATCTTAATTGATGGACCATAATATAAAAATTCAACATTTTTTTTTATTTTTGTAAAAACGAGTTGAAGTATTTCGTTCGTTTAGTGTGTATCAGTATTGATAAATATGATTATTAAACATATAACTATGAATGACTTACAGTTATATTGGCTTTTCAATAAGCTAATTAAGAGCATTAAACTAAATTTTAATTGACTGATCCAGTTATAAAAGTAATGCATATACTTTTGTTTACAAATTTGATTAATACTGTAATTCTAAATATTTGCTGAGGTAGTACAATTATCCTATTTTTTCATTTTAATATAATTGAAAAATAGCTAAATAATAATATACAAATAACTGAATCTCGAAATACTTATAAGCATTTCTTAAACCATTGATATAAAAAGTATATTTATATATTAAATACTTATTTTAAAATAAATTATTAAAGAGAGGTTTCGGTATTATACTGCTAAATGAATTTATAGCGATGATTCTACAGAAACAAGTAATTTTTTATTTATATCACGTTCAAAATTAATGCTTTTTTAAATCTTGTTTTTTTATAAAAATAAAAATCTAGCATTCAAACGCATAATGCATCGATACATAAGGTAAACCTTCCGAAGATATTTTTTAAATAGTCAAGAATAAGTATTTAACTAGGACATACACATGGCTGAACATAGTACATTTACAATATGACACTCTTGTTTGTTGAAACAATAAAAGTTGTTACATTTTCAAAAACAGAATTTTGTAAATTAACTGTAAATAGAACAATAGGAGTTAACACCAGAACTAAATAAGAAGCTAGTTTTGTGTAAATGTAGTTTCATTACTAATGGCATCGATCAAATATTACTTTACATTTTATACATGAAACATCTATATTTTGCGTGTATATTGCATAATTAAAAGCTTTCATTTAAAAAGTTGAAACAAAAAAAACTTAGCTTTTAATTCTAATTCTAGAAAAGTCTTGTTTAAAAATTGATTGTCTAATAAAATGTCTTACTCGTTTGTCAATAGTGAACCAAAATACATAATCGTGAATTTGTGCACCTTTCAGAATAAGGATATACATCTTTATGTTGAAAAACAACTGATTTCAATCAGAACTGGCCATGTATCCAATAAATACCTGTGCTTACTGACGACTTTAACTAGTGTGAACATACGTTCTTTACAACAGCCTTGATAACTAGTAGAACCATAAATTATTTTTACACTTATAGCTATAAAACTTGCGCAAATGTTTGTATATTCGGTGGTCGTTTTATGCTGTATATTTCTTAAACTCTATGTCTTTGAATTCCGGTGATCTCAGATCGTTTGTTCTTTGTGACTTGATCGTATATAACCAGATGATATGACTATTATCCTTCAATCTTGAAAAAAAACTTGTGATGGTTAAATGATTAGGAGCAAACTTTTCGTATCATACTCCACGTTACTTCAGTCCTTGCAGTAGCAGTACTTGCGCAAATGGAACAGGCTATTCTCCACACACCTTGCTTGCGAACCATACATATTTATTCTACTGACATCCGAAATCTATAAAGCAATAAATAAGCGCAAATAAAATTCAGCAAATATTTATGTTTTACCCAAAATTAGAATTCATCAACATCTGAGATTTACCTTAGTCGAAAAAAGATTTTTATCAACGTCTCGCGCGATACTTGCTTCAAATAGGCCATTTCCTGGTACCGTTTTTATTTTTAACTGATACAATTCGGTGGTAAGTTGCGTCTGGGCACTTAATTCAGCAACAAATCCGTCGGTATCTCGAGACTTTTCAAAATGCAAGAGTCCTAAAAAACGTGAAATTTTCAATTAGTATCATTTAAAATTCATCCCAACTATGGATAAATGATACGGCAAACGAGTGATTAACCTTTCGTAGGTATCAATTTAGCTGCCCACATAACTTCTTCCACGCGCAGCTTCTCACATATGTCGCGGTGTTCTTCCGTGTATGAATTTAAAAAGTCGACAAAGTATTGTGCAGCTTCCTGAACTACATCTTGTTCCAGAGAAATTTCTTGCCATGACAAACACGCACACCAATGCGGCTCAATAAACGCATCTGCACAAGTTCGCTCGATAGGAATCTGTGAACAGCAAAAATAATTCAATTAATTTCAAATCTTGCAGTAAATTGTAAATAAGATAACGATAAGTTCACCTTATCGAATAAGCTAATTCCGCGATTGCTCAAGTCTCCCTCCTTTGGTGTTTCGAAATTGAGAATGTGCTTTAAAGTTGCGTGAATATCAAAGGGTGTAGTTAAACGCTGCGTGTTGTATATAAAATTTGCGTAAGCCTGCGGATGAACCTGTTTGAACCAAGGTGGGAAGGTGAATGAAAAAAATGGCAGTCTCTCCTCTTGTTTACCCTGAAGCGTATTTCTTATATCGGCGAATCTGTATAGTAAAAGTCAACTTTTAGCACTCTACAACATTTCGAGACGATAAGGCAACTCAAACTCAAATTTACCTGTGTCCATGATCGCTCATCAGAATCAAAATAGTATTATTCAAGTGACCAGATTCTTTGAGATCTTTGAGCCATCGTAGAAGATCGTCATCCGCAGCACCGATGTCATTGTAAGAATCGTGGGATAACTCCCCGTGAAATCCAAAAGCGAATTTCGGCTGATCCCTGTACTTGTCAAAGATAGCCTTTATATGATTCATCATCACCTAAAAAACACACACAATCTCGGTGTAAAAAACATTATTTTCAATATCATTCACAAGAGTCATAAACAGAAACCTACAACGTGTCGCGGAATGCCAGCCATGCAGAACGGCTTGGAGTACTTGAAATACCCAGACGCAGCCAAGTAGTAAGTCCTCATGTAGTGATCGACCGGTTGCTCGTTGAATCCTTTAAGCCTGTAGGTGAACGTACCTATGTGATGGACGTCTTCCATAAAACCGGTCACGTAGCCGGCATCCTTGTAGTCCTTCCAGATGAGGGGATAGACGTCGACGTAGTTGGCCTTTGCTCCCATACGTTTACGCGTCTCCGGCAATTCGAGCTCGATCTTGCCAGTGAGGATGGGTATAAGAGCCTGGGGAGTACCATCACCGACAATGTTGTAACCCTCGAGTACGAGGCTGCCCAAGTTCTGGCGCATGTAGCGATAGGATCGCGGCAGCTTGCGCTCGAAGGTGTTGCGAGACAGCGAGTCGAAGCCGAACATCAGGACATTCACCGGCAGAGCCGAGCGAAGCACCTTGCTCCAGCTGTAGGTCTGCTTGACTCGCGGCTCATCCTGCACTGCTGCCAGCACGCTGTGCCATCTAAAATTCACAATTCATTGTACGTGTGCAATATACACACTAATGGAAATTAAATTAAATTAAAGTGTTGCTCACTGCTTTCCTGTCTGCGATTCGCACTTTACTTCCGCATAGTCACTGTGACGGAGAACATAGAACTTATCCGTTTCAACGGTACTAGTCAGTTCGTAATTGTAGTCGTCTACCCTAAGAATTTCTGAAAGAATGAAAAAAATTTTGTAAATTTGATCTTTTTTATTTGAAAATTTCAAAATAACAAAAATTACCATTAAAAGCACATGTTATTGGACCATATCGAGACTTCGCCTTCTTGTCTATAAAAAGTTTCGAGCCATCGGCTTTCACCCAGTCTTCGGGCGAACACTGAAGTGGGGGAACATCGTGTATAAATTTCATTATCTCTGGATTCGAAATGTCCAGTTCTGGCAGTTTGCACGCGGGTACGCCATCTCTGCAAACACGGAAAATTAATCAGTACCTCCGACATGCCTTGAATTTTTTTTCTTTGTGCCACTTACCCAACGTAGTGAGACTCTTCATTGGAACTTTTGATCAACTGCGATATCCGCATCCTGAAAACGTACAAGAAAATATATCCTTGTAAATGTGTACGATGATTCCACGTTTTTTTTTTTTCATCGAAATACATTAGAAAAATTGGGATAATACTTACAGCTTTTCGACATTGTCGTCCTCGGCGTCATTGTATCCAATTTCGAATTTGAATAGCTGAATCACGCAGACGATTAGTATGATCAAGCCCGCCAAGAGCATCAGTCGTCTGAAGTAACATGATGCTATCCGCATTGTTATTCAGTGGGGCCCTGCAACTATAATGACAGAATAAATTGCAACGAGGTGTATCCTTTCGGTTGTTTTAATTTCGCGAGTAATTGACTACATAAAGAGACGGAACGAAAAAAAAAAAAACTTATCAACGCGTGATTTTTTTTTACTTCAGTCATGACTCAAAAAAGACAAGCCGAAATATTTAAAATCGTTGTAGACAGCAAATATTTAGTCTTATCAAAAGTCTGTAAATTATTTTTCTTTTATTTTATTTTAATAAATTAACGGGTAGAGACTCTTTTACAACAGTCATAATACATATTATAAAATAAAAAGGCGCAACGTGTACAATTGACTGTAAATTATGGAAAAAGAATAATTTTTTAACGTAAGAAGTAATTGTTTGTTTTGCCGATCGATAGTCGTCAATAATCACATCACCGCGTACAATGCACATCAAATTATTCCACTTTTTGTTTTAACGCGACTGCAGTGACTTGCGGCGAAAACATCTAGCTATCATCGAACCGACTTCTTATCTTATGACGCCTTGTATAAGCTTAGTTAAATATTTTTTTTAAAAACAAACGGATACAAATGTAAAAATGTCAATCGAAGCATTTAAGAAAGTCATATTCAACGTGATTCACTAATAAACAATTTCAAACACTTCGTATTCTAAATTAAAGTCTTCCATTATCTCTTATCAACAGTTCCAAGGACACTGTCCGCCGTAAAGTCCTCTCACGTACTCTCCAAAATGCATTTACCGTACTGACGTAGGAACAAGAAAAACTGCGCTCAAAAAGCAAAGTATAAAAATATACTTACAACAATCAATCATCATCAAACCGACGACCACAACAACACGAACGTTTACAAAAAGTCAATCGCGACAGCTCTATTCAATATACGTGTATACACACCGGCCGGAAGTAAATACACACATACGAAATGGACATACAAGTCGCATAAGTAATAAAGGAGCCTCAGAAAAGCCGCCGGAGGAAGAAGACACGCGGAAAGTCGGCTGTCATCGCGGGACATGTACGGATCGATATCTTACTGCTGATGCACACGGAGACACACACTGAGCTGCTTTCATAGGTTATGTATGTTCGCTCTTTTTGACGCGCGAAAAAAATAAGTACAGATATTTCTCTCTCTTCACTCTTACACTGTACTGTACACTCACCTGATGAAGAATGAAAAAAAGTAGGCGGTAGAGCTGCAGGCGGCTGCTGCAACTGCAGCTGTCGCCTCATATCGCGCGGCGATTAAGATAACGTACGCGGCTCTAGTGCCTCGATGTGTACTTTACTCTCTGTGCGCTATATGGCTATTCGACGTGTATACCTCTATATGTATATACATATGTGCAAGGGCTGTGCGGTATCTGTATATCTATAGACTTATCTAGCGACTACACTGCTCATCCCCACCTGAAAACACGATTTTTCTTCACTCTGTGCGAATGTTTGACGAGTTGATCCGGAGTTTTCTTTTTTCTTCCTTTGCACCCGTGATATATCCGAGGTGACTGGATATAATTGGATTTTCTCTTAGCTTGAAAGTGCGTATTATAATTAAATTTCAATAGAAAATAAGATTTTTGAATAATAAGTTACGGTCGAATAATTTATCGTTCGCGATTAAAAATAATAAAAATATCTAAGATTTTTATATATTTTAGCCGGGCCAATGGTTTTTAATCTGTGCTAATGCACGCGTGCCCAAAAGCTTGAAGAATATAAAAAACGAGCCAAAGATTTTCATATCCATTTTGGTATACAAAAAGGTGTTCCACTTTTATGTGTGAGAGACGTATATATGCACTTGTGCGTCATACCTCTTTTGAAAAGAACCTCAACACATAATAAGAGGTACTATAATAGAGCTAAAAGCCAGCGACGAAAGTGTTTGGAAAAAGACGGGGAGACAAGTCGTTTACAAAGGCGCGATTGTCAAAGTGAAACGCTTGTCAGGTCGCCAAGAGGTGCGAGCTTTGCAAGTAGATAGAAGAATCAATTATTCTGAAGTTTTATGTAACTTGTATAGCGTTTATTTAACATTTGACCTGTTTTATTTTTATAGTAAAATTGGCATCTGCAAGTTTAAAAATGAATTCTCGCAGCTGCAATGAATTATTATTTCGCAAAAATGTTTCCACTGCTCGGTGTATAAAACTGAATAAGTGAGTAAAACGTGATTTTGATTGAAAAATTAAATTTTTTTTCTCGTTTACCAAATTACTTTTTTTCATATATCCGAATAAAATCAACAAATCAGTTCTTTCGCTTCAACCACTAATTTCGCAGCAAGTTCTCTCAGCTGCTCGACGCGATCGTTTTCAATCCCAAGAAATATATTCAGCCGTCGTCTCTTCCTACCATCATCGACATCGTCGGCATTGTCCTCTCGCCAGACAGGTGCATCGTCCCAGAGCAGATCGAGTCCACCCACGCGATGTTCCCGTCCGGTGAGTCGTCGCTCGAGGTCCAGGATACTGAGGACGTCGTCCACGAGGTCAAACTTCAGCCGGAAATCGGCTGGATCCGTCGCGTTTAACGACGGCGATGCGTTTACCTCGAGCAGCCAGGGACGCAGACGCTGGTCCAGCAACACGTCGTAGCCGTACAGCTCGAACGAGTTGCGCAGAGGGATTATCGAGGACTGGACTGCCTGTAGACTGGCCATTATGATACCTTGAAAACGAAGTTGTTTCATGTTATTGGATCATTTGCGGATTTTCGTTCTGGGATGGTCAAAGGTGTGACAGTTATATATTTAGAAATTGTAAACATAAGTTGTACGTTCACTTATTTATTTTTTGTTTGACTGGTTTTATAAAAATGTCCGTTTTGTATGAAATCGCGACGGATTAAGAAAATTTATGTATATATACTAGATGCACAAAAATAATAACGAAAATTACAGCACGAATTACATTAAATAATACTTTTTACAAATTTCAAATTAAATTTTATATATACAATAAAACAGTATTTTAATCTATCAAAAATAGAGATCTATTCATCCATTCAATACGGATATTCCAATCCTCTGCCGATCATCTCCTCAGTGACTTGAATCTCCTTCGATTTGAGTTCGGTCTGAGTAGTCTTACACGCAAGGACGCACCAAAAGATACTTGACTCGCGCCCAGGTTCGAGCACTACGTTGCCCAGCCAGTACAGAGATTCACCGCTTCTGAACAACTGTCCATCTCGGTACCACGTAAACATCGATCCGCGACAAGTGCAGCTCGAGATAAAGCCCAGACCGAAGGTGCCGTCACAAAAGCCTTGCAACTCGTCCACGTCGTGAAGCACGATATGACGATCAGTTTCGGCTTCGGTACAGGAAAAATGGAAAGACCTCGACGAGTCGCTCTCGATAATGATCTGCAGTAAAATCCGTTCGTCCTTCTCGATCCGACTGATGCTGTAACCGTAGTCTAGGGGATCGAATTGTTCTATCGTTGGCCCATCGCCGAACTGTTCCTCCAGGAAATAGGTGTGCAGGTCGCGCTTGCGACTCTCCGTGCAGGACATCTCGCCGGAGTACTTGGACACCCTCACGTAGTGATACAGAACCTGTATGTCGTCTCGGGGGACGTACTCGCCGTTTCTGATCTTCGTTCGTCGTCTGGCACGTGTAAGCTTCTCGTCGGCGCGATCGGCCTGCAGACGATCGGTATAGAAATCGTCCCTCGGAGACGTCAGGATGAACAGGTTGAGACGGTAGGGAGTCGTGCCGTGGGCTCGACAGTAGTCCCAGAGGTCGCATGGCTTACCATCTAGAAGCTCAAATTCAGAGATCACTTGACCGTCGAAGAGGCCCAGTTGCACATCGTACCGATCTTCCAGAGAATCGGCGAATCGCTCTGCGGCCATTTGTCTGATGCGATCCGCCGAGTAAAACGAAGATTCGTCCAACTTGAGTCGTCTCACGCCACCCAGTGGTTTCTTCATGCGGCGATACCTTTTGTCGGCCGATTCTCTGTGCAGCCAGCCGATTCGGAGTGTCTTTTTTGGATTCTTGGTTTTCGCGGTTTTTTCGATCTTTTCGGATTGCTGATGCACCTGAAGCTTAGAGGAAAACATCTTTAGATTCAAGAAGGCATTTTTACATTTGTTAATTATATTTTGTTGGCATACACACCTGTGGATCGTTTTCAGGGCTCTTGTCTTCCACTCCATCTGAATCTGCTTGAGAAACTGAAATATGAGTAAAAAATTGCATTTGGATTATTTTTTAATAGCAAAACTACATCACTATGCATATTGTATTATTATTTTTAAGACTTACCATCGTTTCTAGGGATATCGTAATTTTGTACTTCAGAATGCATCATATATGGTTTCTTCCAACGATGGAAATAGTCAAAAAATACATTTGATTTCCTTCTTCTATGTATAATAAATTTTTTTAATTTATTTTTTATAATACGTCGGTTATAACAGTCAACAGTCAGCTATAAAAATATGAATGAACAATCATAGAATTGCAATATTTAAGTTAATTTTTTGTTATAACAAAATTATTGTTAGACATACTATCAGATAAAAACGCTCTAGAATAATATTCTTTTAATCATAAATACCTTGTCAGCGTAGTCGCATCATTTTTCAAACGCTGAATGCCAGGTAAGTATTTTCTCAAAGTTGGTATCATTGCTGGATTCGCTACAAACTTCTGGAATTTCCAATGAAAACAAACTGTCACACGCCTACGCAATGTACATACAAAATATCATGCATGGTTATGAATTCATGTTTATAAGAGAAAACGAAACGCATACTTAGGCATAGAATAAAATTGTTTTAACGGGCAAAATTTTATAAATATATTTACCTTTATGAATGTAGCACAACATAGGAGAACACACATATCGTCCCCGAAGCAAAGTCTATGAAATGTACGTTATAAGTGATCTACCGCCATATTTAAATTCGACGGCTCAACCGATAAAACAGGTCGAGGACTATAAGTCCATCCTCGTAGCAAGAAAAAGTACGAGTATATATATACAAGTTCAAACTAAATCTAACAGGGGGCATTATACTTTTTCTTATACTGTCGAACTCCAGAAAGCTGGGCGATATCAAAATATAATTTAAAGCCAATTAAAACTTAAAGCAATTTTCGTAATGATCTATAGGTTTAGAATTAATCGCGCATGTGCAATATGTATGTGCACGTCACGGAAAAGTATTTTTAATGAAATAATATATATATATATAGGAATAAGTATATATACTTTGCTCTTCATAATTTTATACTTATATGGTCAAAGCCGGCAAGTATGAATTAACACTATCAGACGCGGTTACTTGATTGTCGGATACAGGAGTAAAAAATATGGGCCATCGAAGGTTTGGACATAAATGGGCAAGAAGTTTACCAGCGTAATTGCCGAGCAACCATTCATTTTTCACGACAAATAAAGCATTTGATAAACGTACTTGCACTCACTATATCCTTAAATCGACGAAACTCACCCGCGATGCTCTTGAAAAGATCATCCACTGTTTGAGCGCCGTGACGATCGGTCAGGTACTTCCTGAGACAGTTTAGAGCCCACTTGCGACCGAGGCCCAAGCTCGGCTCATCGTTGTCCTTTTCCTCCTCCGGATCTGCCTGTTCACTCGTGAACTTGCTGTTCGGCCTAAGCTGGATCGACATGTTGGTCAGGTGGACCCGACTGTCGTCTATTCGTTCGAGGGAGAACTGCTCGCTGGAGAGACGCGCAAAACCCTCGCGCGCCAGCCAGACCTTCAGCGGCTGAAACGACGTTACCAGCACGTAGATTCGCAGGTCGAACTTTCGCCCTATAAGTATATTGGATTTTAACAAAGCGATATAAATAGTATTACTTGCTCACAAAAGTAGCGATTACAAATCATTCAATATTTCGATACGATATAAAAAGATTCTCTCGATCGAAATCAAATACTTATCATCCAACACATAATGTGACGAAAGTAGCGAATATTACGAAGCCCGATATATGTATACCTTCGAGCAAATAGGGATTGTCGATGTACTTCTGAACAACATAAGTA
>UCQR01037671.1:21291-33671 GCA_900474235.1 Cecidostiba semifascia | reverse complement strand
TTAATAAATAGCGTAAATTAATAAATAATGTAAATATTACAAAAAAAAAACATAAAAATGTTTCTACAAGTAGTCAACAACAATAATTATTATGTCAATAAGATCTATTTATTTACAAAAAAAAGTTGATCCTCAAAAATAAAGTAAATTCAAAATCTCGCGGGCAACCAGTGCTGCCAACCATCCCCCCTTCAATTATGGCGGCATTTCCATTCAAAATTCCTCTCGCTCGTGCGCACCCATATCCACGTGCTCCCTCGCAATCTCTCTATTCTTCACACCCGCATTTCCCCGATTTCCTGCACTTACCGACCCAACCTCTCTATACACCTCTTCCCCTAACCCTCCTTCAGTCCACCGCCGGTCAATCCTTATTCTCGACAGTCAAAGAATCTGTCGACTCCTTAGCCGCTCTTGTATAAGTATAGGATACGCAAGATGACGTGGTCGGCGGACACCGCTCGAGTAGTAAGTATATTAGAGTGAGATGGAGCACACACAGCGACGTGGCAAGAAGTAGACTGTATGTACATCAGTGTACAGCCGCCACAACAACGCTCGACGCCGCTGAGCTATACTTCCTCATCGCGATCCCGGTTATGCTAGACCGACGCGACAATAACTCACGTGAGTATATATATGTGTATACTTATATATTGCAGCTGCTATCCAGAGACGTGTATTGTCCACATAGGATATATGAGAGAGATATGGTATAGAGTCGAGCCGAGAGTAAATAGTAGAGGGAGAGAACACATGCGAGAGCATACGTGGATGTCAAATCGCCCCTTACACGCTGCACTAAAGGATTGTACTCTACGAGCAGCTGTCCCTTTAATTTTTGACAGCTACACACTTCTATGGTTTGTTTATCTCTCGTACAGGGCTGTACGTACCAGTGAAAGTTGTTCGTAATATTATCGTCGTGATTTTGTGATGATGGAATGACGAAAGCTTGTTTCATTCTCGTGGACTTGTTGTTTTTGAAGTGTTGTGAAATCGAGGATGTAGATCGAGATAGTGATTACGGGGCATTGCGGTGCACTCGCACACATGTACGGCATGTACGTACCTATATGTTGTATATAGGATCTACTTGGCCGACTACTTTCTAGGATGATGACGTTTGGCTGATTTTCGATAGAGTATGGATGTTAGTTCTTAATTGATGCGGTGTCGAAAAGGAGGATTCGGTAGTCGTTGTGGAAGGTTCTTCAGCTGATGGAGGACTGAGTTGTTGTGTTTGTGACGAATTACTGGAGATTTTTTTTTTTATTGTAATAGGTTATAATTGCTCCGTAATTTTGAATTTTTGAAATCGAACTCGCGATCAGAAAGGATAATTTATTTAACTTGGTGTTTTCGAGATTGTCGAAGAATTGCAGCTGACTTTTGTTCGTATAGTGGCTGATTTTTGACAAACGGGAATTAGAAAGTAGCTTGTGAACTGCCATATGTCTTTATAAAATTTTTTATGTCCACTTGTTCATTGAATGTCATGATAATACGATGTTTTTTAGTTAACATTGATACTCAGCAACAATTTTAATTATTCAAATAACCATTTTTTTAAAGGAACAGTAGAAATAAAGCTGAACAGAAAATGAATAAATTGTATTGAATAATTTTATGCTGGATAGAAACCAATTATTATTTTCCAGATTAAAAAATGAACACACAGTATTTGCCTTATGGGGAACCAAATGCCAACTTGCCACAAAAGCCTATGACTACTGCACCACCAACGAACAATGCACAGATGATTCAAAATAATATTGTGGACCAGTTGTCAAATGTATCTTTGACCGGTCCACAAAAAGCTCCGTCTTCTGTAAATGGCGTTCATAATCAAAACCATTACCAATCGCAAGGTACGCAAAATTATTTTATTATTTTATAGCTTACAATCAATATTGAAATTTCTTGTACGAGTACAAAATACTTATTTATTATAGAACCTGTCGAAAAAGCCAACCATGTATCACATCAGCAGGGACCCCCTACGTCGCAAAATTCCAGTCTTCCATTTCCGTACAGGCCTTCTGGAACACCTCAATTTCCAGGACAACAGTATTCAGGACAGCCAGGAGCAAACATTCCCAGAAGTATGCCACAAACTTTACCTCCGACGAATCAACCTGGGCCACCACATCCTGGACAGCAACAGCAACAACATGGAGCATCAAATTTCCAACAAAGCAACTTAGCTGGCCCCCCAATGCCAGGTCAACCACAAAGACCACCAGTTAATCAACCACCAAATCAACAAAACTTGGCTGGTCCACCAATGCCTGGGCAAAATCTTCAGGGTCCATCAGCGTTAAATCAAAGACCACCTATGCCTGGACAGCCTGGTAGCTTAACAGGACAGCAGAATTTGGCTGGACCTCCATTGCCAGTGCAGCATAATTTGGCTGGACCTCCATTACCAGCACAGCAAAATTTGGCTGAGCATTCATTGCCTGGACAGCAAAATTTGGCTGGATCTCCGATGCCAGGACAGCAGAATTTAGCTGGACCTCCATTACCTGGACAGCAAAATCTATCAGGACCCCCGATGCCCAGTCAGCAAAATTTCTCAGGGCCAACAATGCCTGGTCAGCAAAATTTCTCAGGTCCGCCAATGCCAGGTCAGCAGAATTTTTCTGGACCTCCGATGCCAGGTCAGCAGAACTTTTCTAGACCTCCAATGTCTGGTCAACCAAATTTGTCAGGGCCCTCAATGCTTGGCCAGACAAATCTACCTGGACCTCCTCTTCCTGGCCAAGCAAATTTGTCTGGCCCTCCATTACCTGGTCAACAACAAAATCTCCAAGGTCCCTATTCAAATCAAGCACCAGGTCAACGTCCATATCCATCTGGTCCTCCATTACCAGGACCGCAAGCAAATCCACCATATGGTATGAACCAAGGTTTTCAACAACCAAATTATGGATCAGGACAGCCAATGTATGGAAATCAGCCTGGCCCTTACCAAGGTGGTCCTGGAGGATTCCAAAGTAATTCTCAAGCACCACAGGGTAGACTCGATCCTGATCAAATGCCTAGTCCAGTAAGTATCAAATTTACACGATTAATAATAATTTTGAAATGTTTGGATGTAGTTTGATGATCATTTTGTAGATTCAAGTTTTCCAAGAGGACCAAAGATTAAAAGGTGGAAACTTCTTAACGAATCAAAAAGGACTGGTTCCGCCATTGGTTACGACAAAATTCACTGTTGTTGATCAAGGAAATGCATCTCCAAGATTTATTCGATCATCGATCTACACTGTTCCTACACAAGCTGAAATGGTAAAACATGTAAGTACTATATTTTTATACAAGTATTCACTGCGTCTTCTTATCTACTAACATTTTCAAAATGTGTTTTTAGACCCAAGTTCCGTTTGGAGTAATTTTAAGCCCAATGGCTCAAGTAGAAGAAGGAGAATACGAACCTCCTATTGTAGACATGGGAGAGGTTGGTCCAGTACGTTGCATTCGTTGCAAAGCTTATATGTGTCCTTTCATGCAATTTGTTGATGCTGGAAGAAGATTCCAGTGCGTGTTTTGTAAAGCTACTACAGAAGGTATAAAGTCCTGTCATAAAAAAAAACTTGTAAAACAATAATGTCACAGCATTATTAATGTTCGCTTTCCACACAGTTCCACAAGAATATTTCCAACATTTGGATCACACTGGTCAACGTATGGATCGTTACGAAAGACCAGAATTGATGCTTGGAACTTTTGAGTATGTAGCAACAAAGGATTATTGCAGGGTATGCAGAAAATTATTGAATAACTTTCATCAATAGTTTCTTAAAAAGTTCTCTTATTAAGTTCAATCATCGTCTTTTTTCAGGACAATGTCTTTCCCAAGCCACCAGCGCTTATTTTTGTAATCGACGTTTCTTACAATAATGTAAAATCGGGCCTTATGCAATTGCTCTGTGCGAAAATGAAGGAAATTATTCGAAATTTACCTGTCGACGCGGGACAGACCAAGTCCAACATGAAAGTCGGTTTTATAACATATAACAATTCAGTTCATTTCTACAATTGTAAACCGAATCTTGCTCAACCGCAAATGATGCTTGTTGGAGATGTCCAAGACGTTTTTATGCCACTTTTAGAAGGTTTTCTATGTGATGTTGAGGAAAGCGAATCCACAATAGATAGTTTAATGACGCAGATTCCAATAATGTTTGGAGACACTCGAGAAACGGAGACGATCCTCGGGCCAGCTATTCAATCAGGATTGGAAGCTGTTAAGGTGAGTACATAAATACACAAGTACAAAAAGTTCTATAAGATAATTCATTGAATCGCTGTTAATAAAAATATACTCTGCTTTAGGCTTGTGAATGTGCCGGAAAACTTCTCGTATTTCATTCATCATTACCTATTGCCGAAGCGCCAGGAAAATTGAAGAACCGTGACGACCGTAATGTTCTTGGAACAGATAAGGAAAAGAGTGTCTTAGGTATCTATTACACTTATGATTTTTTTTTACAGATATTATAATTATTAATTCAGAATCAAAATTAATCAATAATGGCGATCGTTTTTCAGCTCCACAAACGAATTTCTACAACACCTTAGGCCAAGAATGCGTTGGAGCTGGATGTAGCGTAGATCTGTTCCTCTTCAATAATTCCTACATTGACGTGGCTACTATTGGCCAAGTCGCTAGACTGTCAGGTGGTGAAGTCTACAAATATACTTACTTCCAAGTATGTTATATTTTTTTTTTTCGTAGAATATTCGTTAGAATATCTTTCAGTCTTTTGAATGAATTTTCATATTTTGTTTAAGGCCGACGTTGATGGCGATAGACTGATCACAGATATTATCAATAATATTAATAGACCTATCGCTTTTGACGCTGTGATGCGCGTTCGAACTTCGACCGGCGTAAGACCAACCGATTTCTATGGTCATTTGTATATGTCTAACACGACTGATATGGAGCTGGCTAGTATAGATTCTGACAAAGCTATAGCAATCGAGATAAAGCACGATGATAAGTTAGGTGACGAAGAAGGTGTATATATTCAAGCAGCTCTTCTTTACACGTCTTGCAGTGGAGTAAGGAGATTGCGAATAATTAATTTGAGCTTAAAGACTTCTTCGCAAATGGCAGAACTCTACCGAGCCTGCGATTTGGATGCCACAATCAATTTCCTATTGAAACAAAGTGAATACATACAGTTACAAATTTTTATCCCATTTTATGCTTATAAAAATAAAATTAATCGCTATCTTCTTTAATGTTAACAGATGTGTCTAAGCTTGTGGAGTACTCTCCAAAGGCAATAAAAGATGGTCTCAATTCGAGATGTGCTGCTATTCTCGCTGCTTATAGGAAACATTGTGCTACTCCATCGAGTGCTGGGCAGTTAATACTTCCAGAATGCATGAAACTGTTACCTCTTTACATTAATAGTTTACTCAAGAGTGATGCATTGACTGGAGGTAAGTGAAGAATATATAAGAAATAAATTGATCACTTTGAAACAGTTATTATTTGTAAAATTTTCTCATTTTAGGTGCTGGAATAACGATTGATCAAAAGTCCTATGTAATGATGGCAGTCTCTTCAATGCCTATTACCGAAACCGTAGCCCACATATATCCGCGTTTACTTGCTCTCCACACTGTTGATTCTTCAAGTACAGACTTGCCACCGGTATTGCGTTGTTCGATAGATAAGTTCCAAGATGACGGAGTATATTTGTTAGGTAAAAAAGAGTAAAGTACTAATTTAAATCAACATCTTGCTTAGACAAATTTTCAAACCGATTTTAATCTACAGAAAATGGAATTCACATGTTCATTTGGTTGGGACTGAGCCTAAATCCACAATGGGTGCAAGCAGTTTTCGGAGTCGCATCTGTTGTGCAGGTAGACACAGACAAAACTACGCTTCCAGTACTGGATAATTCTTTGAATAAGCGCATTAGAGATATAATCTCGCAGGTGCAAAGTGAAAGACGTTATTGCATGCGGGTACGTCAACCTTACATTTATTTTTATTCTCAATGAATCATAACAATGGCCATTTTGTAATATTTTGGCTTTTCTTTTACAGTTGACATTGACGAGACAACGAGAAAAAATGGAAATGGTCATGCGTCAATATCTAGTGGAAGATCGAGGAGCTGACGGAAGTCCGAGCTACGTTGACTACTTATGTCACATGCACAGGGATATACGAGCACTTCTAAGTTAATGTGACAACGATTTACAATAAGTGCAAAAGTTCAAAGAAGTTTTTATGGCACACTCATTGTAATTTTTACAGTGTGATGCTGGAAATATTATTTGATACAAAAAATATATATATATACAAATTTTATTTATATATTTGTTTTAGCCTATTTTAAAAGTTAGTAATAAAGTTTTTTGTATATTAATTATGTTGGTTTTGAATTCCATGTGATATGTGAGAATTTAAATTTGAATTTTTTGAAAATTTAAATTGAATAGTGAAAAAATTATACAGAGTCGGAGTATTTGGAGATTTGTTTACCGTTATGGAATACGTAAAATGTGAATGAATGAACGAAGATTTTAATCGATACATGGATAAATGGTATATGTAAAAATATCCAAGAATAAATCTTGATATATTTTTATATCGAAAATTTATTTGTGCACAGCATTTACATTTGTTAGGAATCACTTTAAAAAGATATCAAACTTTCATTAAAATATTATAATTACTATATATATTTTAGTATATTTTACTTTTGTTTTAATTCCATTTATAAATAATAAAATATTTGTTAAAATGACGCCTGGAGTACTATGTCTATTATTATTACCCATTTCAATTATATAAACATGTATTCCTATCATAATTATAAATTATAAGTGAATTAATTAAATTCACATAATACCTATCCATCTTTAAAAAAGTCATGACCGGATGTTGTGAAGCCAAAATAGACTCTACGTGATTGGTTCATGTAGTGCGCATGCGTCAAAGACAGGAAGTTTAAGCGTGTTTGAGGTTAGGGCGCGCGTAGCGCATGGTATTCGCCTTGTTAAAGGTAGCGGTGGTGCCAATATTCGCGTGTAAATTAAATGAAGCGGCGAAAATTGGAACTGAGCTAATGGGGGTAACTACAAACTACATTGCGCTGTATATCTATATATATTACATATGTATATGAAGGTTTAATTAACAAGGCGAATATATTCGGACCAACAAGTGTCACGTGACTACACACGCTATAAGTGCATCAGTGTCAGACGTCAGTGCTGCAGACAAGCAGACATTGAACGCGTGTGCTGGTCGGTTTTTTGGTTATAGAGAAAGCATACCCTGGGTATACGTACCCATACATATATACATGTATATAGATCGACAATATAGACCGGTAAAACGCACCTCAAACGTCGATCCTTATTTTTGAGCAAAGAAATGGTTGAACCATCGCTTGAAGAGAGACAAAAATACCTCGATGATTTGGGTAAATTTATTGGTGATGCCGAGGGTTATATGAAGAGTTTATGTTCATCTATAGGTTGGGATTACAACTCTATATATAATTATGAAGAAGTAAGTTGTTTCATAACCTTGAACATCAATTTTTAAGAAAATTAAAATATATTAAGTAAGTAAATTAACATGTGAATTTTCAATGTCTAGACTGAGAAATATGCTATTTGCCCGTTTAATGATGGACACAGAGTACCTGAACGAACTATGCACAAGCATCTTCTCAAATGTGAATGGAAGGCTCTTGGTTACACGGAAAAGTGCGTACCTCTTCCAGAGCCTGTTCTTCCACCAGATAATCCCTCAACTATTAAACTTGGTAAATATATCTGATAGTCTGTTGTTGTTTTATTTGTAACGCGATAATTATTTCTCTTAAATTTAATTATTTTCATAGATATGCAACTCCAAGCCAAAGTGCTACGAGAAGCGAAGGAGAAAAATCCTGAATCAAACATAAGTGAGTTGATCTTCATTATCCTTTTTCCAACAAAAATGAAAATCATTTCCTATCTTATTCTTCTTAATTGAACAGATATGATTTTTTCCAGAAAATTGTGATTGTTATTTACATCATGGAATCATATCCTTTTTTTATATCCTTTATGAATTCTATCTTACTGCCATCATATACATGTTAAATTATGTAGTTATATTTAATTATATAAAACTTTGAGCTGCTACAATGTTTTTTGTAATAATAATAGGTCTAGATGAAAAATTTATTCCTCAAACATCGGATAGGCTTACTAGTGACTTCAGCAGCGATGAGAAGAAAGCAATGTATGAGTATGTCATTGCCAATACTATTGGACCTGATATTGGTCATGATATTACAGAGATGAATAAGCCTGAGTAAGCTTTTACAAATACTAAAATAAAATAAAAATTGTGTAAAAATTGACGATTGTATTTCTGTTTATTTTAGAAAAACTAATGAAGGTGAAGTAGAGAGCACACCTATTGAGCAATTGTTAGCCCAAGAGAGAAACTTGAAAAGGCGAAGAGCTAGACACAGAGGAGTCCATACAAATAAAAAATCCCACACTGAAATTATGAGAGAAATCGTTCAACAACAAATGGAAATGTACAGGGAACATCTCTCTGAAAAATATGGAATCCCCATTCCTAATGATGACGAAAACACTAAAACTCATATTCATGAAAAAGAAGAACAGCGTAAGAAGAGCTATGAAGATGACTTGGATGAAAACGCTGAGCAGTCATTACACTCAAAACGAGATCGAAAGAATTGGGACAGTGAAGATCGATCTGATTACAAAAATAAATATAGTTCGAAAGGTTCAGATAAAAAATCGGAAAGAGCAGGACATGATGATAGAGATCATAGTTTATATCGTAGACATTCCAATCATCACAGAGACTACGATTATAAAAACTCAAACAAATGTGATTCACTGAGTTCATCTGAAAGGCATCAACATTATGATAGTTGGGATAGATACCGAGATGAACATGATTCTCGCGATAGAAGTCGGGACAAATATGATTCGAGAGGGAAACACCGAGACACTTACGAATCTCGTTATAAAGACAAGGATAGGTACGATTCTCATGATAGGGACCGAGGTAAAAGCCACTCTCGACATAAAGACAAAGACAAGTATAAATCTCGAGATTCAAGTCGGGATAAAATTGAATCTCGAGATGCAAGCACGGATAAGTATGAATCTCGAGATTCAAGTAGAAATAATAAACATGATTCTCGTGATAAAAACAAGGATAAGTATAATTCTCAGGATAAAAGCAGAGATGATTACGATGCTCAGAATACAAACAAGGATAAGTACAATACACGCGAATCAAACCAAAGCGAGCATGACGCTTACAAGAAAAGTCGCGACAGAGATGAATATTCGGACAAAAAGGAGTCAAAGCCTATCGTTCATGAATCCCGTAGTCGTAAGCGTGAAAAAAGTAAATCCATTGAACGAGAATCTGTAAAAGAATCGGATCATGGCTCCAAAGACAAGAGCAGTCATAAAAAACATAAGAAAGAGCATAAACGCGCAAAAGATAGGTCGCGTGACAAAACAGATGATAAGAAGCACAAAAGGTCTAAACATAAACGGGATAAAGATCGTAGTCGAAGCTAAAGTTCCAATTAAATACAAAGATCTAATTAAATTGCCATAAACAGTTTTGATAAAACAAATGAGTATGTGTAAATATTTATTTTAAAATAAAAAATCGTATTTTTCATACCAAACTTGTTATAATTTATTTAGAAAACAATACCTATGCCTGTTGGGGACTCTGTGTGTTATAATTGAGTGATTAAAATTATGTAAAGTATACTGGGCGATTAATTTAAAAATTAAGAATTTTTTATTCATATTTTACTATTTTAAAAAAATCAACCTGTTCAACTTCTGATATTCTAAATTCAAAGACAATTTTCATTGGGACCACTTAGTCGTATACCTAAATCCCACCCATGGTTCAACTAGGCTTTAATCATTCTTGGAAATATCAAACTTTTACAATAATACCCCTCCCATAATACAAATTTCCAGACAGACTCCTCCCCCCAATATAAATATCCAGACACACATTCGTTAGTATAGGTGTCTTCATTCACTCTTGTAGAAATATATTTATGAGTAGTGACAAGCTGTGTATTCTGTAAAAGACATTAAGGTAAATATCCTTCTAATATTGAACCATACTGCACTTGCACCCATTCAATTTTCCTTATAAATCTTAAGTGATGTTTGATGCATCAAGTCCCATAGACACAGTCTCAGCTGAAGCTCTGAACAGTCAACAAGTTCTACAAATTTATACAGGACATCACACAACTACTCTGTCTAAATTCACATAACAATTTTCTATTATTCAAATAAAAATTTAATTGTTTGATTAACTTAAAAATATCATCCAAGCAAGATGAACAATCTGAAAGAGAACTTAAAAAAAGTATTTTCTCCAGAGAAGGAAAACAATAATAACAAAAACAAGAAATTCTCGCCGGCAAAACCGATGGCAATATCACGTACAGCATTCCACAACATCACAACTCCAAAAGTCTCTTACACCGAATTCAAATGGACACTACAGAACTGCAAGATGCTGTTTTTCTTGGACCAGAAAGTCTTCAGGTCACGTAGCTTCACGTTGACAGAAAGTAGCCAGACATGCTTTTTATCTTTCAACATAATCAACAGCGACTTCAGCAGTTACCTACACGTGAATCTGGAAGCTAGCAAGCGAAAATCGCTGAAAATGATAGTCAACGTTTCTATCGTAGCAAAAAACGGTGAAAAAGTGAGGACTTTATCGAAGATCACGAACGTCAAGGATACGAAAATTTCGCTGTGCTTTGCGATGCCGTCGCTTTCGGATTTGAGGGACAATGACGATTATTTGGTTGATAATACTTTGACGTTTTTCTGCGAAATTGAGGATATACAGGATGTGTGCAGTGGCTGACAGATGTCAGTGTGGAAATTTTAATGTAAAAATAACTTTTTATTAGCTGGAACTATTTTTCGGATACAAACGTATAAAATATTCGTGATTTAATGACGTTGATTATTGAGATATGCAACATTCGATGCATTCGCTTCACTTTGACTGTTTATATACTTAAATGTCTAATAAATTTAATTAACTTTATACACCATTTTGTTTATTACTATTTTGGCGTACGTGTGAATAATTCGCAAAACTTATGTAAAGGTTCTAGACATTATTAGTAAACTTACTAAAGAACAATGCTGGAATTACTCTTATTTTACTCCTTAACCTCCTTAAACTCCTTATAAAATAGGATCCAATATTCAATTTGAAATTTCCCGCCATTCCCGATGGTCGACATATAAATCTCCGACGCAACGATTCATTTATAACAAAATTCACCTCAACCACAAAGTTTTTAATCCGCCACGATTTTTCTCAACATCAAAATCACAAAATATAATCAAAAAACCTTACAAAATTATAAATAAAAAAGACTCACCAAACAAACTCGTATCGTCAGCCAATCATCGCTCTCCATCCCGGGCAGTTCTTCAGCCTCTCAACAAACTCGTTTTCTCCTCGAGACCGTAAACTCTCGTCACAAAACCTCTACTTCAATTCAAATCCACAGCTGCCACAGTCAACTGGGCGTCACCTAACCTCAAATTGTCGTCAGCACACATCCGAAACACGAACGAACCGAAACGTCGCAAACTGGCAACAGCGCCTCGGTAGCACTCGGTGGCTGGCGGCCGAGCGGTTGGCGAGCGCCAGAGCGGGCCGCGCGGCGTAGAAGGCCACAGAAGCCTCCTGTTCAGCTCTCAAGATGGCCACGTCCGACTCGAAGGCGACGATAAGGACGGTCAAGAGGGTCCAGTTCGGCATCCTCTCACCCGATGAAATCGTGAGTTCAATGCCACTAATAGCGGCGAACGTTTTGCCGTAATTTTTTGACCGCACCGCGAACGATTTCGGCAAGATTATGAAGACGCGACAAGGATGACGGTCGTATCGCTATGGCATCCGTCGCGCAGTGTGTGTGTGTGTCCGTCTGTCTGATGTTATACTGGCGACAGTCGATGTCGCTGCAGCTTCGAAAACTCGAGGGAAGCGATAATGTTATTTTTTTGGATGTTTGCATATGAGATTTTTTGCGGAATCGGGCTTTTCGGAATGAATTTTCGTATTGTGATACGTTTTTTCGGGGATTTATATATAAATACCTATACGTGTTGTGTGGATATTTCCTCACATGACGTTAGTGCACGTCGGGGTGTCCCCCGTTATTACTGTTAGTTTTCTGTTGTTTGTTGAGCGGGATTTTAACATATTGAATTCCGGGTTCGGTGCGTCGGACCGTAATAAGCGCAGGTACTTGCCCGTTAGTTTGAATGGGGCCGATGTT